>CM031235.1:141006331-141091331 GCA_018340775.1 Taxus wallichiana var. yunnanensis
ATGGTGGGCCCTTTCCTAGTACTCTCATTGCATAGATCATTTTGGCATCTACACTTGGGGACATCCTAATTCCGGCACAACACTGATGACACTCTTATTCTTGGTTCATACTTTACTATTGAGGGTTTCTTCACATGGACCTCACTTTACACACACACATCAGGGGGCATCCTTATTCTTCCTCTTAGCTGATTTTATTTCACATAATTGTAAATAAAAAATTCAAAAACATTAGCTTAGATCTTTATTGGATGCATTATTCCTTTCTTATACTCCTATATGTTGCACCTTTCCTTATCATGTTAATATGGCTCATAGTATGCTTTTTCATACACATATGTGCATTCACATAGTATCTTATGGTGAATGCATGTTACTTACATGTTGTTACATGATGTATGATGCTTGTGTTAGTGTAGGTTATTAGTTATCCTTTTATGTGTTTATTAGGATCATTATTACACTTACGTTAGCTCTACATTTGATGTGTTAGCTTGCTTAGGTGTACTAGTTGTGTTGAGTTAACTTACCAATTGTGTTGAGTTAGCTTACTATTTTTGTAGATTCAACTCTACTTCTAGTATCATTTAGTGAAATTTAGTCACCACCGATCTAGGTGGTAGTTATAATTTCCTCCTCCTATATGTACACCACTTGCATCATTTTATTATGAAGCTTTGAGTTGATTTTTTGTGCACTTTCATGGTTGTGGTAATGTTTATTCCGTTGGAGTTATCTTGGGGAGAAGCATGGGCTTCTCCGGCATGGTATAAAATAAACTCCATGCAACTATTACTCAGCCTCCCAAAATTGTTTTCAATCCTTGTTGCTACATGGAGTTTGGTCTATGGGGAATGAAGGATAGTAATCAGTAGCATAGGCCATGTATGAAATCCAATCCTGTTGATATTTTATTACGGTGTGCGAGTTCGATTCCTTTGTTATTCGTCCTTGTATGAGAAAATTGCTGGATATTTTGTCCTTGTGTTGTATAAAAGGCATTGTGTTGTACAAAATGCATTGTAATATCTTTTTTGCAGTGACTATTTTTTTACAAATGACCTGATTTGTGAGAAATATTTTGTGGTGGTGTGAATCTAAGCACCACTCATCTCATAAACCTTGAAATAGTAATCCCTCTCTACTCATTGAGCCATTTCTTATATAAGCAATGCTCTATGGTTGTTTAAACCAATATATTTTTTCCTAGACAAAGGTTTGGCCTTGCAACAAGCCTACACTTATCTATTTCAATTTTCTTTACGTGTGGGTTGTATTTTGAGCTCGATAAACCAGGAATATGTTTTTGATTTGATTTGTGCATGGCAGTTGGATCATTCTTTCTTTCCCAGTTGGCTCTGCAGTGGCTCGATTCGGTGGTGGTTAGGTGAAGTTTTGGTGGTGGTGGGTGGCTCGAATATTCTCCTATTCTATCCATCTTGTATTCCTCCATTAACATCCTAGTTTGTGCCTTTGTTACGATCTCATAATTTCCACATAAAAACCAACAAAACTCAACTCAACATCAAATCTATAGTATCTTTGCATCTCGGTGGGAGATCAGTTTTGATATGCTAGCAAAAAGGCAATGGTTTATCTAATCTCTGTGGTAGATCGGTCATGGCTAATCTTAGATCAACAGTGACTCCTAATTGGTGGTGGAAAATCAATGGCTTGGTGATGGTTGATTTGTGGCTCGGTGAAAACTAGGACTCTACAAAGCCCAGTTAAGCTCGACAACCTCTCGTTAAGCCTTTTAAAGGAAAAGTATGGTTGGCATCCCTTTCATTCACCCAACCTCATAGACCTCCTAACATGGCGCCTTGCCTTATCATTTGAATTTCACATCACTTTAAAGGCTCGATCGATTAGGGCTTAAACCCTTACTCATTCCCTCTCTTATTTTTGTTGTTCTCCAACTCAAAGGAGCATATATAATCAATAGTGGTCAAATTAGTATATATAGCGAGTGTTTGGAATATTGGTGAAGGTGCATGGAAATTTTTTGAATGGTCATGGGTTCAAGGCCATTGCATGGTTTTTTTTGGCTAGCTCACTGCCTAGCTTGACTGAGCTACTTTAAACTCATTTCCATAACTTGCAGAGCTAGTCAATGAACAACTTTTTGGAGGTAATTTTTTTAGTAAAGTGTATTTTAATGGAGTTTTTTTCTAGAATTGGGAAAACATTGTAATTAAAATTGTATAATTATAAGCAGTTTGGCTAGTTCATTTTGTGGTGAAAATTTAATTTTTGGGTCATTTGGACAGTAATTTAAAAGGGTAATTTGTGTTTGGCTTCGAGGGCGCTACACCTCGATCCCACACCGTATCATGACTAGGAGCACACAAGGGTGCTACCCTTGATCCCACCGGGGGCCGCCACCCCTAGTTCTCTTTTTTTCTCAAGTATCAAAGAATGAAGGGTGAGGACTGGTTTGAAAGGTAGTCAAACCCCCTCATAAGAAAACATTTTCTTATTTCTTAATCGCATAGTATTGGTCCATAGCTAACATATAAGAAAGAAAGAAATCCACTATGTTTTGGATGCATTTTCGACAAAGCTTGACATCCTATATTTTTTTAGTGTGTTTTTATTTTATCATGGATTTATGCTCTGACATCTTTGCTTTACAGTTTGAGAATGAGATGTTGTTCACTGAAGTTTATTCCATTTAGGAGGACCTAGTCAAATTTGTGGAAGAAAATAGATCACTCAAGAAGCAAAATTCTCTTCTACAATCCCTCATTCATGGAAAAGATGATCTTATACACTCCTTGCAGTAAAAAATTGCTAGCATGTGATTAAGAAAAAAAAAAATGGATAAATAGATGCCTAATTCTAATGCAATGTAGCGGTAAATAAATAAGTAATAAAATATAAAATTGACCCAAGTAAAAGAGTAATTAAGATTTAAAAACTAGTGTAAAGAAGGGATAGAATGACTTAGCTGATTTATGACCAAATATGATCTACGCCGAAGTGATGACCAGGTGAACAGAGAGGGAGAAGTGTCACACAGTGCCTCAGAAAAATGTGTGAGCTGATGATCTACCTAGACTGGGGCACTTGGAAAGGGGCAAGGGCACCTACGGGCATTCTAGACCTACTCTGGGTGTCTGTGAATGCTAAAGCCCTAAAAAAAACCTCCTTAGTAGGGTCATGAGATGTTTATTTTCCTTTGCTTCTTGTCACTAGTAGGTCATATAGTGATCACCGATGTCGTTGATAACCTATAATGAAATATTGACCTACAAAACCCTCAAGAGTGCATCAAATCCCAAAAAGAAAAGAATGCAAATGAGGGGTTAGACTGTCCTTAACTATCAAACAAGTGAACTTATGACTGAGTGTTGCACTACATTTTAGACCCAATGTAGTTCTAGGTGTGTGTGTGCATAATGTGCCCTAAGTGGATCTTGTGTATGCCGTACTTGATAACGAACAAATAGCTAGATGTAAGAGATGTAAATAGATGTGTTAATGGAATAAAATGATCTTCCCCTCCCATGAAGTGTATGCAGAGTAATGCAGCCCCTTGCCCTTAAATGTATGCTAGAATGGATGCTAAAATGCTCTTGAATAGCCTTTTGATGCAACTTTAGGTGGTGATAGCTAATGCTTAGTGCTTAGTCCTTTATTATTGCTACATAACTTTATATTTTTTATGAATCCTTTACTTGAATATTGTAATTAACCCGAAAAGGATGACTACAAAAGATAAGATGCTCAAACCGCTTGCTAGAAAAGACCCAAAAGATGTGAACAAAGTACAAAGAGGTCAGGAGCACCCCAATGGGACAAGGGTTCTTGGCACTAGTGTTCTAGTTGGGTGTTGGTGTCTAGGATGATAAATGTGGAGGTGTGAAAAGACAGATTGAGCTAGAAAGCGTGTAAGACCAAAAGTGACAACATAAACAAAAAAATATGGCCAAAGACATGGGTTAATTAGTACTTTTATTACTAAGGAATCATAGTATGTGATCACTACTAGATAATTACCCAATGTGCATGATTTTGTGTCTACAATATGTAACATCAACCTCATATTATGGACTCTCATATCCCTGCTCCTTGTCCACTTGTTGTTGCTTTCGCACCCGCCTGACCTTGATATGTTAGTTTCTGAGTCTGCTCTTGCTCCTGATGCTCCTAACCCTATTAGGCTTGTTACTATATGTTCTTGCACATTTGTGCCTATTACAATAACACATTCAATGTATCCTTCTTCTTCTCACATGCATGGCTCCTTTGAGAAGCATACCATTGCATTTGGTTCTTGCATGCTCTGTTCTATGGGTTTCACTAAGAAAGGTATTCACAAACATTCACAGGGTATTGCTTCCCTTATTCCGCATGTTAAGTGGAATTCTCACCATGACATTAGTTTTCAAGCAAGTACTTCATTTTGATCACAAATTAACAAAGATCCTATTTTAGTTTTCTCGACTCTTTCGAGGATCATGAGCTACACATGAGTTATGCACCTTCACTCAGGCTTGAGAAACCTAAAATTTTAGTTGTTGGACATGATAACCCTAGCACATATTATGATGTTCTTTTACATGATCGTGTTGTGCATTTCACATTGAATCACATGCGGGAGACTTGTTCATCCATTGATGTTGATTTGGGGTGGATTTACGGTCACTCGTGGGAGGAACATAGGAATTCATTGAGAAGACTCTACATGCATGGCTCCTCCATCATTCTTCCTCTTGCCCCACTTTCTATACTTTCTACATTGTAATGCTCCTTGTTTTGATTATTTTTATTTAGAATGGGTATTTTATATCTCTTTTTGTTGAGAGATTTTGTATCTCGTATTTTTGACACTTTTAGGCATGTTGATAGTCTCTCTTGTGGGGGATATATTCCGATGAAGCCCAATGTTATTTTATCGGTGTTCAAGTAGTTGTTTTGAAAACCCATACAAATTTGTACCATCACCGCACCCATTCAAAAGTAGTATGGGAGGGTGTAGTGTTGATCATGGAGTGGAAGGTTCCAAAAACCCTAAAGAATCTTCGAGGATTTTTAGGGCTTACAGGTTATTATCGTAGATTTGTAAGGCATAATGGAAGTATAACAACACCTCTCACAACTTTTTTAAAGAATGACTTGTTCCATTTAAATGAGGACGCTACCAAAGCATTTGAGTAGTTAAAAGAAGCCATGTGCACCACTCCGGTCTTGGATACTTTAGATTTCTCCAAAACCTTCATTGTTGAATATGATGCATCGGGTTTGGTATGGGGGTAGTTATCATGCAAGAAGATCATCATATTACCTTTTTGAGCCATAAATTCAAAGGAAAGAATTTTTCAAATCCAACTTATGAGAAGGAAATTCTAGGCATACTTCATGAATTAAAGCAATGGAGACCATATCTCATATGAAGACACTTTAAAGTGAAGACATATCATGATAACATGAAATACTTCTTGGAGCACCGTTTATCATTTGAAGAACAATGAAAATGGGTCTCCAAGATGTTGGGATATGATTTTGAGATTATCTACAAGAAAGGGAAGGAGAATGTAGTTGTGGATGCTCTCTCTAGGAAAGATGAAGCAGCTTGCAACATTGTTATGTGCCATATCCATCTTACAGGAAGATTGGGTATAGGAGGAAAGGTCCAAATGGAGAAATGACCCAGCTATACAAAACCTCATTCATAATCCCGAATGATCCAAACATGTCTGAAAATTTTGTATGAAAAGGGGATGCTTTATGGTATAAATGATTATACTTATGTAAGAACTCCACCCTTAAAAATAGGTTTCTATTTGAGCTTAATGCTTCTCCAAAGAGGGGGTAATTTAGATTATTAAAGACATATCATCGAATCAAACATGATTTCTTAAGGAAGGGCTCAAAGGGGATATCCAAAAATATGTGGCGAGAATGAATGGTTTTTCAAAGCAAAATAAGGGTGAAACAGTTCGGTCCCCAGGTCTTCTACAACCTCTATCTATTCCTAGCTAGTAGTGGGAAGAGGTTTCCATGGATGTCATCACGGGATTACCTAAATGTGAAGGAAAAAATGTCATCATGGTTGTGGTGGATAGACTCACCAAATATGCTCATTTTTGTGCCTTTTCACACCCATTTACTGCAAGCACAGAACAACAACCTTCATGGACACAATTCAAAAGCTACATGGGACACCGAAGATTATAGTAAGTGATCGGGACCCTATATTTACTAGTAATTTTGGACTGATTTATTCTCATGTTTGGGTACTTAGTTAGCTCGTAGCTCTTCTTATCATCCCCAGTCTAATGGGCAAACAAAAGTTGTAAATAAGTGTTTGGAGGGATATCTCTGTTGCTTCACCTCAGATAAACAAGTGAGATGGGTCCAATGGCTACCACTTGCAGAATGGTGGTATAACACTTCCTTCCATACTTCATCCAAAATGTCTCCTTTTTGGCACTCTATAGGTACCATCCACCATCCATCACATCATCATTGAGAGGAAAACCAAGGGTTATAGTAGTGGAAGAACACATTCAACATCAATAAGAGGTCCTCTCTAGTATCAAGGAGAGCTTAGCCATGGCACAAAACCACATGAAGTAGTAGGTTGATCAACATCGCACGGAAAGGTATTTTGAATTTGGTGACTGGGCTTTTTTGCGTTTACAACCATATAAGAAAATGTCTTTGAAACCACAACAAAAGGATACAAAACTTTCACCTAGGTATTATGGCCCCTATGAAGTATTGCAGAAGATTGGTCTTGTATCATACAAATTAGAGCTTCCTAGACAACTTAAGACATCCAATCTTTCATGTTTCTTGCCTAAAGAAAGTAATTGGATAGAGGATACCAGCCCAAACAAAGTGTTACACGAGCTCGATGAGGAGGGGAGAGTCATCTTGGAACCTGAATAAATCCTTCAAACACACTAAAATATTGAGGACACTAGTTATTACTGAGTACTTGATCAAGTGGAAGAATATGGAAAATGAAGATGCAACATGGGAGGATATGACGTTCCTGCAACAAAACCCGAAGCTTCTCAACATTGGGGACAATATTGCTTTGAAGGGGAAGGCCATGCTACACCTTTAACTTATTACTTGTATTAGGATATGAGTAACCGACTTGTGGCTTACCATATCATTTTATTATGTAATTTACACTTTATCATGCTTAGTAGGTTGGCCTTAGTGATGGCCATAACATATGAATAATATATATAGCGGTTAGTAGGTAGTAGTTGATCATCGATTGAGCATTTGAGTCTTATTGTATGGTTAGGTGGTTTCCCCCTCGAAGTGGCTAAGCTATTCTATTTGCATGTTGAGATCATTTTTTTGCAAAATTGTGTCATTTTGTGTTGTATTGCTGCTAATAATCAAATTTATACAAGTAATTGCATTATAGACACTTGGCGGAGATCCAACGGTGGAGTGTTTGGCTCCACTAGCTCCTGGGGGCTGGAAATTTGACATTGGAGAGGGTCACATGGATGACCTAAGGGCTTCAAGGGGCTAGGTGAATTTTATTTTCCCTCATGTCCCTTTGGAAAATGGGAATAAGGGGACAACATTTGCTTTAGCGCCTCCATGCGACAATTAGCGATCATCCGTGCAATGAGAGGTAAGGCTCCAACTAGCTCCGGGGGCTTAACTGGAAATGCGGGAGGTCATATTAGGGTCCAGGAGGCTAAAAAGGGTTGGAAAAAATTTTATTTCCCTCATGTCCCTTTTCTAAAGGGACAAAAGGGACATCAAAATGCATCAGGCTCCTAGAGCTGACACGTGTCCTCTTGAAAAATTGGTTAAGTGTCGAACCTTGAAAGTGAACTTGTGAAGGTCGTATCTGGAGTTACTGGAGTTTTTGGAAACATTTTACATGAAATTTACTAAAAATGACCACTTTAATAAAATGGTGGGGGTCTAAGCTCTTTATTCCTTCATTTAAGCCCTAAATATTGTAATTTTTGATCTACTCCCTAGTTGTACTATAAAAACCAATTATAAACCCATTTTACCAATATGTTGAGAAAAATATGATTACATCATCTTATAGGTCTTAGAATTACCTTTCCGAGGATATCTTGTTTGGTTGATAACTTCATTTTAAACTCCCGAATCACCTCCGAAGCTCAAAGATCTTTTTTGACCCTAGGCACTTTGCTCAAGCTCTGTGAACCCTATTTTTGATCAAACTACCCCATCTTCTCTAGATCATTCCCGAATCTTCATAAATAACTTCCATGATATTCCTAGGCATTCAATTCACATCAATGTCTTGTTTTTCTCTCCTGCTTGCCGCTCCGGGGGTTGGTCTAGTCCTAGGAAGGTTAATGATACCCCTTCCCAAAACTGCCTGAAATTTGCATTTTTCAAGAACTTCGAGAATGATTTGACTTTCATAAATCACCTAGGGGCTGAGCTAACATCATTTTGGAGGTCACTAGATCAATTGAGTAGACCGGGGGTATCTCGTAAGTGTGACGGGGGTATAGTTGTCATGCTCGAAAATTATCAATTTTCTTGTTACACATTTGCATGACAAGAGTCTGCTCTATCTTAGGGACATGGCATGGATTGATCACGGTGAAGACATGACATGAATAATATTAGAATCTCAAATCTATAATTCAAAGACCAAAGTGCCTTATCCATTGGGCCCTGCAGAGTCATGTACAACTAACGAGAGAGAGATAACAAGAAGAACACACACACACCCCAAAAACGACGAAAAGGAAACACACAACACACACGAAAAGGAAAAGACACTCACACAGAAAAGGAAACACACCTAAATCACCTATAGTATAAGGTGGGGGACAACCCAATTTCACTGAAGCACTTTCATTTTCCGGATTCACCCCCGAAGAGGCAATGCCGAATGATGATGTTCTGCAAAGCCGTTGAATGGTTCTAGAAAGTAGCCTCCTCTCCTCACTGCTTATGAAAGCTAGGTGCTTTCACATTTGTATGTACACTTTGTAGGAGTGAGCCTACATGAGATTTTTTATGCTCGGGTCTTTGCTCAGAGATTCCATTGCCCTCATTTCCTTTGAAATCGGTTTCGTAGTGCCGCCTTCTTCGCACTTATCCACATTATTGCTTTTTCTTCTATCATATCATTACTACTCTAGGGATGGTTCTTATTTGAATAGATTGAGTACCCTGATTTTTCTTGTTTCACCCATTCATGTTCATGGATATCTTTTCTATGATAAGCATCAAATTCACCCTTTTGACTCATATAGTATGAGGTGCTTGAATGTTGGATGGAGGATAAAAATGACCTCATATCCATCTCGCAAGGCTATGGCTTGAGCTAAGAGGTTGAGACTTAGCTTAAGATCTCCCGCACTCTATTGCTTCTAGAATGCCTTATGCTAGATCCTTATTTGGCCGCTAAGAGTTCCTCTTTACCTTCATTCAAAGAATCTCTGTTCTGAATTTCTAGGCCACCATTAATAAGTGTTGTTTCTTTATCTTGACCATCAAAACATTCTACCACTTATTTTTCAAGAGGAATTCCAAATTTGAGGGCTTCAAAATTCTCTACTTCAGCTTCTTCATAAGAGAAAGAATCCTTCTTTTCAAATGGGAAAGAAAAGACCTCACTTTCATCATTTCCTTCATCATCCATTGGCTCAGGAGGGACATCAGGTTATTTACCTTTCTTTACTTCATCATGGCTACCCTCCAAATTGATTGAGAGTTCTGAATTCGACTCATTCATATCTTGCAATTCCATAGCCTGCATCATGAACTCGAGATTGAGCTCAGGGTCTTTTGTTTCTTCCGCATCTCTTAAGAGATATTGTACAGATGGTTCTTTCCAACCATTTGAGGGGTCGTCATGAACTAGATTTGATTCTTGTTCATGGAAAGCATGATCAAAGGAATCTTCATCTCCAAATGGGAATGAGAGTATCTCCTCCTCTTGGGTAAGCATACAAATTGTTTTCTTGCTTTGAAATTCATCAAGTACCAATTCTCCTTCTTCATGGCCCACATCATCTAGTAATTTAGGGCTATATTCTTATAGCTTGAAGTTTGATACTGCTTCCTCTAGATCGATATTCCTCTGGGAAGGAAGATTTGGTCCTATCAAGATGGGGATCTCATCCTCTTCTTCATTCATTAAAAAATAATTCAGCATCTTGCTATTTTGGTATAAAATGTTGGCTCTTTGGCTTCCTGAATTTCACACGGTGTACCTCGTCTTGTTCTCTAGAAGCAATTTCTCCATGTATCCCTTAGAATGGTTGTAGAAGACCAATTCATCTGGATTTTCCCTCCCAACTGTTGGAAAAAACTTCTATCTGGTATAATTCCAAATGAAGCCGTGCATCTGCTACCAAAATCATCATCGAAACTTTTTGTCTTGAAATTGGGCGAGAGCCACTTGCACATTTTTGATCTTCCCTATAAGTGGGACTTATTTAGAATCCATGGAGTAACAAGAGCCACTAGGCAGAATCATGGGGAGTTTAAGAGCTTTGAAAACCTTCACAGGAATCACATTATCTAAGGCATCTGAATCTATTATGCAATTGTTCAATACATATTCCCAACTAAAAGGGAGATGTAAAAAGGATTGACCTTGTCTATCTTTGATGCACTCATCGTTAGCATGTTCTATGAGGGAGGCATAGGTGGGTTTGGTAGTACTCCTTTAGAACTGAGTGTTATGGAATTGGGTGTCAAAATTCCATCCCGATATATGAGACAAATCTCTCAAATTGTTCGGGGTGAGTCTACAAATATTTGGTTTCAATAATCTGCACTTTGGCTTTGTTTGCATATTCTATGAAGTTAAAAGGAGCAAATGCAGATGAGGGTGATGAAGGACCGCTTTTGGATTTAGGACAGTTTATAAACATGAGTAGTTTTTTGGGGAATAAAAGGAATTTTGAATGGTACATTAGGAGCTTTCAAATTACTAGATTTTACAGGAGCATATTTAGATTTATAATTATAAGAGGCATTGGAATACTTAATTGGAATGGAAGGAGCCTTCTTACTTGCTAAAAGATCGGAGTTTCAACAATGCGGATTCCATACAAGGTGGAAGTGGAGATAATCGACCGATTATTTTGTTTTACGGAGTCGCCACGGGAGGATCTTCAAAGGTATTATTTTCTTCACAATCTGTGGAGGAAGAAGCTCCCTTTTGAGACTGGGAGTGAGTAAACACAATACATGAGAAACTCAGTGCCCTTCACCATCATCATCATCTTCTCTCCCTGAATGATATTCAATGAGTCCATTTTGAGTGTCACCACCCACTTCTTCTATCTCTAGGAAATTTTTGCCTTCACTTTCTTGTTTGAGTCTTTCCTCTTCCTCTTGGATTCCATCACTCGTATTGATAGGAATAGCTTCTAAGGAAAGTCTTCAAGGTGCTCTGTAATATGATTTCGCTATTTATTTTAGGTGATATTCATTCCAAAATTCCCTCTTTAGTGAAGACATTTCATTTTCACTTTTTGCAAGAAAGGATCAGTTCTTTCATCTTTAGGATTTTGTAGACACCCATAATTACGTGTGAGCAATTTAAATACTTAAATTCCGCTAATTATCTCCCTTCTCGCAAATTGGCGACATATCATCAAAGGCACCCATCTTCGCTCTTATCGTCGTTAATTAATTACACTATGTTAATTAATTAAGTCACCTATCCAATGAATACCCTAATTAACGACCTTCCGTTAATAAATCCCCCCTTCTATCTAGACTAATTAATTATTATTAATTAATTAGCTTCCCCTTTCATTTAACCAATAAATCAATATTTAATTGATTTAATCCCCTTCTATAGTCTAAATCATGCTAATATTCCTCTAAAAGATTCTATAAGCTTGCACATCTATTAATTAAATCATCTTGATTAATTAATAAGCCCCCTTTATCCACATGAGTCACTAATGGACAAACTAAACCCTCCTAAAGTTAACTAAACCCTATCTAAACCCCCCCTTTTCCACAACTAACTCAACATCTCTATTATCCCACATGCAAAGGGATGCAGTGTTTCCTTTATCCATTGGGTTATATAAAGAGCCCTCCTCCCACCTTTACACTTACACCTAAATCCCTTGAGAAGACAAAAGCAAAGGACATGACAAATAGACTAAAAGATTTCCTTTGTTATTCTTGAGAATTCACCACTTGAAGAGTTAAGCCTCTTTTCTAGCCAAAGTGTTTAGGTCATATGGGAGGTGTCAAAAGGGTCTTGTAGCCCAACTTTGATAAGCCCCCATTCCTAGGCCCTCGAATATCAAAAATAACCCCTTTGATTGTCATGGATCCTACATAGGTTCATTTACTTATTTGTTGTTAATAAAAAGAATAGAGGTGTTAGAACAGGAGCGCAGGCACATTTATGGTGGCGCAGCACCTCTACCGGGCGCAGTGTATTGTCGAGCCTAAATCTCGTCTACATTGATGTTGGCACAAGCACACTAACCCCCGATGCACATACCTAACCAAAGCACATGCGCGTTAACCAGATTGTAGATGTCATTTCGTATCGCACCTTCATTGCAATGCAAAACCTATTAGACCAATGCATACACCCTAACCCAGCGCATACACTTTTAAGGTGGCGCAAGTGTTCTGTCGAAATCGACACTGTTTTAATCAGCGATGGCACACACACTTTTTGGTGGTGCACACACTTTTATGGTAGCATAAGTGCTCTGTATGAATCTAATCCTATTTTTATCTGAGGTGGCACATACGTCTTTCTGGTGGCGCATACGTCTTTCTCGTGGCGCACACGCCTCTTGGGTGGCCTGTGTGCACACCTGTGTGAGCCGAAAAACATAGAGTAGCGCATCCGCCCTAACCCGCACACAAATGCCAAAATATGGGCGCATGTGTCTTTTTATTTTCTTTAGATTAATGTGTTAAGGTGCTAACTTTCTTGCAGGTTTTATCTAATTAAATACTCATTTTTGCAGGGTGTTTTTACATGCTTTTACTTGATTAGATAAACTTTTCATGCTTACTTATAAGAATAAGATCGTGTATGCTCTTCCCTCATGTCCCTTGGGGTGATCTTGGGAATCAGAAATGATTCTTAGGTCTTTTGATGCTTTGAAATTGTTAGGAATATTTGAATTAGAATGGGTTAACTTGGTGTGTTTGAATTAAAGTGTTTTTCCATTTGATATCTTCTTGGATTTTGGAAACATCACGTATGCTCTTCTCTTGCATCCTTGGATGATCTTGAGAATCAGAAATGATGTTTACTCTTTTGATGGAAAACTACTAAACTCGTCATACAGGACCAAAACACCACGCTTGTCAAAGAAAGAAGGAATCAAAACAAAGTCAAAAACTACTAATACAGTTGTCATACTAGGTTGCCAAAAGGTGTTCAAGAAAACCACACCTAATTAAACAAGATAAAAAGAACAACATATTCAAAACATTGTATTGCAGGTTTTGGAAAAGGGTACATCCCTATCCGCTCAACTAGAACATAACCCCTTTGGCATAACACCTTAAGCTACAACAATGGGGGTGGTTCTAGGAACCCCAAAGTAGTCCACACAAGAGGGAACCTTGTGGATGAAACGGAAGTGCTCTGCACTACCTACTTGACTAGTGATTCCTTTGTGAGATAGCGTTACGGTTGTGTATGGCGACCCGGTGATAGTACACGTAGACGCACTCATTGTCTATTGTGCTTGAAGGGGGTAAAGTAAAGCCGAGATACTCCCAAGATAGTCGGGACTATTTGGGTAAATCGCGCTCGCTTAAGATAACTTTGTAACACCTAGGAAGAGAGAACCACCTAGGAGGATATTCTTTAGCCAGGAGCCCACTTTGACCACTTCAAAACAGTGTTGAGTTGTCAGCCATCTTTTCATCACGAAACGTGTGATGCGTTACTTTCGCTTAGTTTTTACTTGCCTTAAGGCGAGGTGAAACTCTACCGGAGTGAAGCTAGCATTTTTCATCCCCATTTTTATCTACTTCCTTCGCATTCTTTTGAAACTTTGTTGATCAAAATAAATGTGATTACCTTTTTGTTACTAATCGATTACTTCTTCCACTTTTTTGTCCATTTACGCCCATCCATGTTTGCGGCTGGGTAAGTTAAATGTCTAAAGTGTGCAGAGGCGTATTCATATCATTGGCTGCCTTTGTGATCTTTGATACCCATGTCAAGATCGTCATTATAGTTAGGTGTGGTTCATCATCTTGAACTTCCTTAGAAAGATTACCTTGTTTGTATCGTATCACTACAATTTTGGTATTTACGTCTTGTTTCTTGTGAACTTGACCTAAATACCTATATTGTAAGGTTACGCTACACACATTTTAACAATTCCTAGTTATACTCTAAGCTTTTAGTTCAAATTCTATTATTACCTCGATTTTGAAGAGTGCTATGTGTTACCACTTGTGTGTGTTATATCAATATCATCTTGATATCAATACCTTACTTTCTCACAAAGTTTGGTTAACATATCTTGGTGACATTGTTGTGTCACTCAAAAATTGTAACTGGCACTTTTTGGGATATAGGTCTTAATCGAATTTGAGCTTGCTTCTAGTATACCTTGTTAGGAGGTCACATTAACTTATTGTATTTACTTACGTCTTGTTCATTCTTTTGAACTTGGCATAAGTGAGAACATCTTGTTAATTATCTTGTGATACCAAACTACTTTGTTGAAACACAGTCTAGGAAGTACTTCATTCATTTGACAGATTAGATACCAAAACATTTGTGTCACTATTGATTTATCACTCTATCACATTGTTATTCATTCATATTCTTGGCATTCATCTTGCATTTCACTTAGGTGTGAATACAAATTTTTGAGCACATTTATAACTTACCTTAGTGAAACTACTACAAATCATGGCTCCCAAAACACGATTAGGACTCAAGAAACAAACATACGAGGAACAACAAGTGCAAGCTTGGGAAGCCTCAAACAGATAAGGGTCAAACCCTTTCATTGGACATGATCTAGGGCCTCTTTTTTCCATGGAAAAGAGATAGAAGATATGGTCGATCATAGTGGTGATGAATTGGAATCCCCACACGCAAAGTTTGACTTTGACCCTACTTTATTAGATGAGTTTCTTTTCGAAATAAGGATAGAGTGCTAGCACGGGTCGTAGAATTAGGGGCCAAAATGCCCACTGAAAATGAGACAATCCCACCTGTGAACAATGCTAATGAGGAAAAGTGACCCCTTATCAACATGGAGGATATTTTGGCGCATGGACATGCTTCTACCTCCAACATAGGAAATGATAAAGTAGTAGGACATCGAATACCCTTTATCAAAGTGCCATGTAAAAATAGGTCAGGACATGAGAATGTTGAAGAACCTCCACAATACGAGGAACCTCTAAAAGAAGAAACCACTATTCAACAACAAAGATTAATAACCTAAGCCAACAATTAGCTTTGCTAACCTCTCATGTATAAAAGGAAGCAAGCAAAAATGTTCAAAAGTCAAGGCCTAAGGTTAAAATCAGTGAACTCCATAGAGAAAACCAAAGAGAAGACGATACAGATTATCATTGAGTATATATCCCCGCTTCTCCCACTAAAGAACAATTGCTCACACAAGAGGTACAGTCTATGAAAGCAACACTTGCAAGCCTTCAAGAGAGCAATATGGGGAGCATTAAAAAGTATCAATATGAAGAATTATGTCCCTATCCTTTTGACAAGGCTATGACCCTTCAACCTTCCCTAAGAAATTCAACATGCCAAAATTCGACAAATATAAAGGGCAAGAAGATCCACGGGATCATGTCAAAGATTTCTATATGGCGTGTCAAGAGGTGTCCTATAGTGATAATTACCTTATACGACTATTTCCCAAGAGTCTAGGAGGTCAAGCCTTGGAGTGGTTTACACGTTTACCTCGGGGATCAATTTTCACTTGGCCAGAATTGGCAGAAAGATTTGTGCGTCACTTCTCATACAATATAGAGAGTGATGTCACCATGGCAGATTTATGTGGCACCAAACAATACCCTAATGAGAATTTTGCCAGCTTCCTACAATAGTGGAGAGGGATAGCTAGCCGCTTCCCTTGCGCTTTCCCTGAAAAACAACTGGTAAGTATTTTTGTTCCCAACCTAAACCTAGACATAGCCTTCCACCTCCAAATGCATTGTGTTCGCACTTTTGAGGAGGTCATTGAAAAAGGGGTTCAAATAGAGAAAGCTCTCATTGCTAAAGGAACTCTCAAGTCCCAATCTAGGGATAATCAAAATGTTAAACCCACAGAGAAGCCAAATATATTTAACAAAAACAAAAATGTGGTAGGAGATGGGATCACTGATTCCAAACGTGTACAAGTGGTTCAAACTAGTCAACCTTTTAAACTGACCAAAGGACCCATTCAACCACCACCCAAGCGGAGAATGTTCACCCCCCTCAATGAACCTTTGTTAGTTATATTAAAACAATTAGATGCGGCTCACATGGTGACATATCCTACGACACAACCATTTGATGACAATGCTCCAAAACTGTCATGGTACAAGGAGCATGAATATTGCGAAATGCATCGTGTCAAGGGACATAAGACAGACAAATGTCTGCGACTTCGTCATTATATCCAAGACCTCATCGACAATGGGGAGATAGAGGTGGACAACCTAGAGAAAATTCAGACACCCAACGAAAAGATGGGGATATATAAAGAGCCATTCCCCAAACATGATAAATCAGAAAATTCAAAGTCAGATCGGGGAGAGTCATCCCAAGGTTATAAAGAAGTGAATTACTTATACACCAAGAAAGACAAAAATCATTATGATTCGCTTATTGGATGTATTCGCTCTCCTACTAATCATGTCAACACCATCCAAATCAAGGGAAATGATTGTCTTGCATGTACAAGGTGTTCCCGCCTCGTGAGTCCGGAACCTTCTCCATCAACCCCACAAAATGGTAAGTACAACCTCTTAGAGCAACTTGAGAAAATGTCTACTAAGATTTCGATCTTAGATCTTCTTAAGATATCAAATGTACACAAAGACATTCTATATCAAAATCTTCAAGGGTCTGGAGTGCCATTAGAAGTAGATCCTACACATCTTCAAGCTGCAGTAGCAAACATCGTACCAAATGAACACATTGCCTTCAATCATAGGGAGATCCCTACTGAAAATCCAACACATAATCTTCCTTTGTATATTGAGGTAGTTGTTACCTGTAGGAAGATCAAATGAGTGCTTATGGACAACAGATCAAGGTTGAACATATGCACACTAAAGTCTAGTTAAGCAGCTAGGACATACTGAAGCAGATCTTGAGTCAAATATCATCACTATCACCACTTATGACAACATGGAAAGGGAGTCAGCGGGCACAATCACGTTGCCCATGGAGGTGGGTCCCACTTGCCATCAAACAAAGTTTCATGTCCTAGACTTAGAACTTCCGTATAATATGCTTCTAGGTTGACCATGGATTCATGTCATACATGTCATGTCATCGACATTCCATCAGTGCATTAAATTGAAGCATGAGGGACACACCATTACAATACAAGGAGATTCAGATCCCTTCGCTCACTACAAAGCTCTCAATAGCTTTGCATGTAAGGGCACATATGCATGTCCCTCTGCTGATATAGTTGTCCCTCTCCAATTTGAAGCCATGGAATCACGGATAGATTCGGATTCTCTCAGTTCTTGCGCCCATGGTGTGTCTACATCAACCTCTCCTTTTGATTCATGGGAGATGAAAATCCTTGAATATGGTTATGGAGAATATAATGTGCAACAAGCCCTCTTGGTTTCAGACCTCTCATTGTCACCCAAGACTAGAGGTTGACCCAACTATCACTTCAGAAGACCTAGAAATGAACACACTATTGGGTCATTCTTACCTGGAGGCTTGTTGGTGAAGGAAAAATTGTTAGATCCACCTACAACTTGGGTCCCAAAGGATACTCAGCCAACCTATTATCAAACCCCTGAATACGAGAAATCCAGTAAAATGATGTACTCCATGGGCTACAAGGGCCTAGGATGTGGAAGAAATGAACAAGGGCAGCGATAACCAGTACCTCTCCCGCATTTTAAGACCGAAAGATACGGTATAGGAATTCACCCTTACAGGGGCACATCCCAATGATCGGGACGCTACTTGTTCGAACGTGAGGATAGCTCGACTATCTACACAACAATACTGATTCCCATTATAGCCAATATGAGGATCTTGCCTCCATGAACCTATTCATGAACAACGATGTCCTAACCATAACCCCTACGGAACCTACGGTTGACCTTGTTTGCCCTTCCCTTGTTGAATGGGACCAACAACGTCATATATCACTAGATTTATTTGAAAATGATGAAGCTATCGTAGAGTTCATGAGCATCATGCATACAATTCCCATTGGAGACCACAAAAAGGGCTTCTCTATTGACTTGGATACTGTGCCTACTTCGGTGAGGAGGCTGAGCTTCGTGGTCAGCAAAACTTAAGAAAAAGTGAGGGAAAAAGTTCCAAGACAAAGCCTCGGCAAAAATCAAAGTCCAAGTCGCACAGTGAAAACCTCTTTGAGGCACTGGCCGAAAAACAGGTGCAAAAATCAAAGGACAATAAAAGTGACCACGCCAAGGATGAAAATCTCATGGAGACATCCTTGGACGAAGATCTCAACCTTCCTCCCGATCCTACGCATATGGAGGACTTGTCAAAATTACTAGTAGAGGAGACTATCGATGTGAATATTGGTATAGAAGAGGACCCAAAGATAGTAAAATTGGGAGCTTCACTCTAGAGAATAGAAAACATTCACCATGCTACTACGGGAGTTTATAGATGTGTTCGCATGGTCCTATAAAGACATGTCAGGCTTAGATCCAACTTTGGTCATGCACAACCTGGTTGTGCATGTAGACGCTAAGCCTATTAAGTAGAAACTCTGGAAGATGCACCAGGGTGGCCCTACTGGTTAAAGAGGAATTAGAAAGATTGCTTGTGGCGGGATTCATTCAGCCCATTGATTATTCTAAATGGATATCCAACATCGTCCCTATCCAAAAAAAGCCTATTGGTATTATAATTCGCACGGATTTTAGAGACATTAATAAAGCTTTCCCTAAGGATTATTTTCCACTGCCAAATATTGATATGATTGTAGATTCAATAGCAGGATATGAGATGATATCTCTTATGGATGGCTTTTCAGGATACGACCAAATCAAGATAGTTGATGAAGATCAGCACAAAACTGCTTTTACAACTCCTTGGGGTACCTTCTGTTACCAAGTAATACCGTTTGGTCTCAAAATTGCAGGAGCCACATATCAGAGGGCAATGACTGTAATTTTCCATGATATGATCCATGATATCATGGAAGACTATGTGGATGACATCCTCGAAAAATCTAAAACAAGGGAAGATCACCCGACTATTTTGCGGCGTATCTTTGAGCGCCTACGAGAGTACAATATCCAATCGAATCCAAAGAAATGTGTGTTTGGCGTGCTTTATCGGAAAATTGTTGGGTTTCATTGTGTCGAGAAGGGGAATTGAGGTAGACCCTGCTAAAGTGTCTGTTATTACTGAAATGCCTCCTCCTAAGAACATTAAGCAATTACGCAGCTTGCAGGAAAATACAGGCTATTCGCCGCTTCATCTCCCAGCTTGCCGATAAGTGTCATTCATTCACCCACCTGCTTAAAAAGGACGTTGCCTTCATCTGGGGACCTAGAGCAACAATAGGCCTTTTCCTTGCTTAAACAATACTTGGCCAATCCGCATGTCCTCATGCCTCCAACTCTGGTGAACCACTCTTTCTTTATATCTCTTTATGTAATTTGCTTATTGGTGCGCTGTCGCCCAATACAACGGGCCACAAAGAAAAAGTGGCATACTATCTCGGGCCGCACTCTCATCGCTTATGAGCTCAACTATCCCAAATTGAAAAAGCTTGTTTGGCTGTTGTTTTTACTTTTCAAAAACTTCGCCATTATCTATTGAATACCAAAACCAAGCTTATATCCAAAGTTGACCCACTCAAGTACTTGTTGTCTAAACCTACCCTCATAGGTAGAATGACTAATTGGATCATTCTACTAAGTGAATTTGACATAGAATTTGTGCATCAAAAGTTGGTTAAGGGACAAGTACTCACAGATCAATTAGTAGAAGCACCTTTGCAAGGCACCAAACCTTTGAATCTGGATTTGCCAGATGCCACATTGCTATACATTAAAGAATTTATCGTGTGGCATATACACTTTGACGGGTCATTTACTTTTCATGGTTCAAGCATAGGTGTGGTACTCATTACTCCTTTTGAGGACCCTATATAGCAGGATTTTCACTTGGGTTTTCCTTGCACAAACAATATCGCAAAGTATGAGGCACTTATCGCAGGGATGAAGCTCGCTATCAAATGGGACATCCATCATGTCAAGGTTGTGGGTGATTCTCAGTTAATTATCAAGCAAGTTAATGATGAATACAAGGTTAAGGATGAAAAACTCATACCTTACAAGAAGCTGGTAGAAACTCTGAAAGAGTATTTTGTGCGCATCACATTTGAACAAATTCCAAGAGCGCAAAACAGATCCACAGATGCTATGGAAACAAGTGGGTTCTATGCTCCGTATTCGCCAAGAAATAATGACATGCCATTCTTTGTGGAAAATTTACGTCAACCCACATATGACATGCTAGAATCATGTTTGGCTTGTGATGTTGTTGGTCCCAATTCCCCGTGGTATGAGCCCATCTTTACCTATCTCAAAGACAACACGTTCCCTCCCGATATTTACCGTTCCAAAAAACAAATCCTAATTCGTCAAATAGCCCGTTATACCCTTTTATGAGGTACGCTTTATCATCGTGGCTACGATGGGAATCTGTTATGTTGTTTCGATATGAAAGATTCGATCCAAGCAATCAAAGAAGTACATCAAGGGGTGTGCGGAGCACATACTAATGGAATGGTTTTGGCCAAGAAATTATTGAGAGTAGGCTACTATTGGCCTACCATGGAAACTGATTGTTGCAACTATGTAAGGAAGTGTGTACTTTGTCAGAAGTATGGAAATTTTATCCATGCTCCATCACAGCCGTTGTAACCCATCACCACCCCATGGCCATTTTCTAAATTGAGACTTGACTTGATAGGGAAGCTTACCCCTATGTCATCAGATGGTCATACTCACATCATCACGGCTATTGAATACTTTACCAAGTGGGTGGAGGTCGTCCCTTTAACCTATGTAACAGGAGCTCATATTTCCAAATTTATCATGAACCATATCATTTACCGATATGACATTCCTGCAGACCATTATTACATGAGATAATGGAAAGTCATTAGAGAATAAAGCAGTGAAGGATCTTTTTCATTGGTTCCAAATCGAGGCTAAAATGGTCTACGCCATATTATCCCCAAGGTAATGGACAGGATGAAGCCACAAATAAAATTTTGGTGCGAATAATGGATAAAATGGTAAGTAAGGCAAGTCGTAATTGGCATTTGCAAATCCACCCACTAGTGCTTTAGGCTTACAGGACCTCCATTCGCACTCTTATGGGTGCAACCCCATATTCTCGGTATTTGGGATGGAATCTGTCATCCCCTTAGAAATTGAACTTCCTCCCTAAGAATCTCTCTTAGAGATTATTTGGATAAAGATGAAGTTCGGGTGGCTAGATTTGGATGAGTTAGAGCTCTTAGACAAGAAACGTATCCACGCGCTTAATCACCTCAAAGTGTATCAGAATAGAGTCTCCAGAAATTACAACAAGAGAATCATACCTCGTCAGTTTGAGGTTGGTGATTTGGTCATGAAGGAGAATCAGTTCAACACAAGGGCAGAACGAGAAAAGAAAGGAAAGTTCGAACCACATTGGTTAGGACCTTATATTATAGTGGCCAAGTACGACACAGGGGCATACAAACTCACTCATCCCAATGGTGATGAGCTTCGTGAGCCAATGAATGCCATGCACCTTAAGTGGTTCTATGCTTAAACATGGCACAAAAGTCAAAAAAGCAAAAACATCAAAAAACATGGTTAGAAAAATTCAAAAAGAGAAAAAGCAAAAGAGAAAACAGTCGTCCACAACTGAAAACCACATAATTGTGGCGCTTTGGATAGGTTCTTGGGTGAAACGGTTTTGGCACCTTGGGAGGATTCCTCGTTCACAAGCATCTTGCATTTGGAGGGTACTTTTACTTAGCCTAACACTAGTTCTCCGCCTTCGAGATTCCTCGTGAGCCCAATCCTGTCAAGCCTTGATCCGGATTTATCTCCTTTTATTCGTCGAGAAGGGCGTGGTCTTTCTCTATTCCCCATCTTACATTGGGGGCACTTCCACGACTTCACCTTCTTGTTCATAAGCACGTGACATCGCCCTTGTATATTCCCCATCTCAATGCTTTGGGGCACTCACGCTACTTGGTTATGTGTGCATAGCTCTGGAAAACCGTTAGAAAACAACCAAAAAAACAATAGAAAATTGTTTCAAAAACACCCTAAACAATAGAAAATTGTTTCAAAAACCTTAAATAATAGAAAATTGTTTCGCATAAATAAAAAACAATAGAAAATTGCTACATGAAAACAAATCTTACAAAAACAGTGACTTAAGTTTACTTACATTGTCTTGTTTCTTGCTTTGCTTAAATTGCTTGTATAGTTGTTTTGTGTTTGTACATTTGTTTTGTTTGTTTCTTGGGCGTACTTTGTTAGAATTTATCTTTTCTTGCTTCGATTAGATTTATTCTTGCTTGTGCATATTGAAGTGTGTTTTTGCATGCTAGTGAGTCATGATACATTGTTATGTATTGGTTCCTTATGTTCTTTGTGGGAATTTGATTGTGTTTGCTTGTTGCATGTGCATTGTTTTGTTATCACATCATCATATTTCCATCAGTATCATCACATCTAACATCATATATCAAGAAAAAGCTACATATACATCATACATGAATGCTAAACTAATCATCACATATCGTATCATCAAATGGGGGCAAGAGGGATCGCAAATATCAAAATCTATCCCCCCCACACCCATATCATCATATCATCTCATCCACTAAGTATGGTACATCACATAAAACAAACACATTTGATATATTCTACAAAGATCAATCATCTAGAAATCAAAACACATGCGATACATCTACAAAATCATAATACATATACATGTCAAATCAAATCAGGATACATCATAACTACGTCTATCTATCCATGAGAAATAACAAACAAATGTCCATCTCATAAACACATATGTCATATCAAAATGTCCATATAATACATCATGTGTGGTATATCTGTATCAAAAATGGATATACATAACTAAAGTACATCAAAAATGCCTTCATCTGAGGCGTACAAAAAGATGATACATCGAATCACTGAATACAAAATCCTTCATCAGAGGCATGTGTCAAAAGCTGGCACATGACAAATACGAGAATGGTGCACATAGAGCATAATCTACTCATAAGCCATCATCAAGAGGCGTATGTAGAAATACAAATCATGAAGGTTGACTCGAGCCCTCTGACGGGGTAGTAGGTCTATCTCATGGTGGTGGCATGGCATGAGCACCACTAGCTCTCCTCCTGGTTGTGGTTGTTCCACCGAGGCCGAGGCCTCTCGAGATCTAGTACCTCTGCTCGATTGCTAGGCTATAGGAAGGCGTTCGCCGCTCAGCCGAAGCTGCCTCAAAATATAGAGACCTGTAATACGAGGCTCTGCCCTCTGTTATAGCGAGATCTCGTGTGTATGCAGGAAGTCACCGTTGTACCATTTGTGCGTTAGAAAGATGCTATCTCGCTTTGAGGCTCAAGCAAGCTCGGCTGCCCACTATGCGCTCCGCCCTCAACCTATCTCGCTCAAGTATCATGGGTTGTAGTTAGGCATGTGTCTGTTGGTGTAGATCCGTCATCTGGGCCATCTGTCATATCTGCTGAAAGTGTACAACACTATCACCTCCCGGCTAGCCTCGGGCCCACACTTGATCCCGCTCGATCTGTCAATGCTACAATCTACACTTGGGGGCCTCTCTGCCATGACCCAGTCTCGCTCTACTAGAGCCAATCAGAACTGCTTCATTGTAAAATGACTATCTATGCCATAAGGTGAGCCATTGGAGCTCTGTCCATGTACGGGCACGGAAGACTACCCCGCTCTAAAACTTGAGGCCTAGAAGGTTATGCAAGTGCTTGTCCTAGACCCTGTGGCCTCGGTCCCTGTACTGTGTGGTGCCCTGCTCATCATGGGGTAATCCATCAAATGGATCCTCCGGGTCGCGACTCTTTACACCATCTCTCTCGCTCAACGCCGTGCCAAATCTCTATAGGCGGTCGAGCACCGCGCCAGTGCCTCCTCCGGGATAGTCAGGCGTTGGAGTAAGATAGTGGCGTACCAAGTCCAGTGAATTCGCAGTAGTGCTGGATCCCTAACATGTCGTGGCCTTGAGTCCCATGCCGTGGGACCACCTGAAAGAAACTCTCCCTGGCTCGGGTCACCTGTATGCGTGGCCCCATAGTCTGCCTCTCGAGTCTCGATGGGCATACCATATGTCGGGCTGTGAAACCCCCTGTACCATACCTAGCTATCGTTGGCATCTATCAACCCTGTATAGCTCAATGATATAGCTACGACTGCCAAGGAGAAAATGCTCTACTGTGCACACACTAAGCTCTACAGCATCCTCTGGCCACTGAATGTGCCTGTAGGGTCTCCATATGATGTCTCTCTCCGACAACTCATCGAAATCTCACTGGTACCTATATAGGTTGCTAGGTGGCCTCGTACATCACCACCTACTGATACCCACGCCATGTAAGATGGCTCCTCTGGATCTCAAACGTGTAGAGTTCCCACAGGGTGCCCGATAGTAATGTGGTCCCATGACCAAATTTGTAGTAACGAGGTAGGCCCCACTGTCTCTTCTGACAGTGGTAAGTGATAAGATGTAGATCCCAAGACAAGGTGCGCCAGTATACACTGCCCCCAACAATAGCGCTCACCACTGAAAATCCCATGTACTAGTGGTAGTAGCCCTCTCGGAAAAGATGTCCCCATCTTATCAGTGAGCAAAAACCCACTGATAAGTGACATAATGTATAGGGGCCCCGATGCAGTGTCGGGTCGGAAATACTAGTCATGCAATGTGACAGTCATACCGTCATGTGGTATGTCGTCTCTGTCCAACAAGTCGTGCTGCAGGCTACTCTAATCTGCCCTATGTCGAGGTGTACTCAATCAAAGAACCCATGATCGGCACGCAGAGAATCCGCCATACATCCTCTAGGGTCACAATCATCTCCCAATAGGAAGTTTGAAACACTGGCTCTCGCTATGCCACCACTTGGCCAGTGCAGTAAGTAAACCATGGTCTAAGATGATGGATGGCATACGGGCTATGGGGCCTAGCCCCACCGCCTCAAGAAGTATGGCCATCGCACGCCGGTCTCGATGACGCATGCTCCCCTCTAGCTCGGTGATCCGTGAATGACGCTCGCGCGTCTAAAGCATTGGCAGCCGCCTCTGCAAAATACGACCACATGTCAGTTACTAACATTTCTTATAAAAATTCTATCTATCATTTTTCTTTTAGGGTTAACCCAAAATCCTAAATTTTCTTCTAAAAATGCCATCTTTTGGAATTTTCTTGTCTATCCTCCATCGCCCAACTACGCTGCGCGCCCTTTCGGGCATGTGCGGGGTGCGTAGGCACGCAACTATCTAAGGGCGCTTGTGCCATCAATCATACCCCGCGCATATATGTGTGCACTACTCTTTGTATGTGTGGACTACGCTACGGTGTGTGCGTGGTCGCGCACACATATGGCTCATGCACGTGCGCGTGTGTATGTTTGAGTGTGCTGCGAGTGCGCGTGTTGGTCGTCAAATAGGACTTTACGAAGAGCAACAAATCGGGGACAAAAAGTCCCTCCTCTTTAATGGGAGAGGTTCCCTTATTCAGAAACAAACTTATTTACAAATATACAAAATATGATTTTCTGGTTAAACTTGGATATTACGAAAGTGTCTTTTGTAAAGATCATCAATTACAAAAGGACTGAGGAATGAGAGTGCGAGAATGAGCAGAAAGGCAACATGCAGAATTATAGATAGCAGAGTAATTCTTTATGTATGCGAAGTTACAGTGAATTGAAAACAAGATCATTCGTATCGTATAAATAAGATGGAATTTAAAGACACAAAGTTCTGTAAATAACATCTGCCAGAACACAAAGTTTCTTAACGTAACACAGATTCATTAATCAAGGACACAAAGTTCCTTCTTGGTTATACAAGATCAACGAGACTAACAAACTAGAAACAAATGATCTTCACAAACATTAAACGAAAGCTCAGAGATAACGGAGATTAGATAGACAAAGAATGGAAAGCCCTTTTGTATTGATTTCTTTGTGATCTATTTACACTTTCAGAAAATATGCCAAGTTCTTCCTCCTCGAATGGCGTAGAGAGGCCATTATATAACTTACAAATCAGTTACTCTTCGTAACCGCTTCTTTTAACCAAGAATAGTTAAGGACTGCCAACCGCAATACCTCAACTTCTTACAAAGAAAATGGAAAAAGAAAGGGAAGAAGAGAAAAGAATAAGGAGAAGAAGACAGGTGGCCGGTTACTGGGAGGGACCCACTGACTTCAAAATCTGCTGCCTGAATTTCTTCAACGCCTCAGCTATGTCTCTGCCACGAGGGACTGACGTGTTGGCCGCAGACTGAGTCCAAAATCCAAGACACTTCTCCATCTCTTTATCAAACTCGACATGAGTATGATAATCTTTATTTGCTTCTTCGATGGCAGATTGAAGAGAGCAAATATCCTTCATTTTCTCCTTGGAGATGGAACTTTCCTTGAATAAGTTATCTTTGACAAAAGCTCTGAATTGAGCTTTGATTTCTTGCAAGGAAAGGGGCATACCAGAAGTTTCATCTTGAAGATGACAGTGTATGTCTTTGAAAGCAGAGACCACCAGTGTCTTGAAAGCTTCACCCTTCTGCCAGCTGTTCTTCAGTTCTCCCAAAGCCTCCTCCAAGACTTTGATCTTCCACTCCACGCTGTAAACCCAGGATTTTGACAGATTATCCTTTGCATCATCAAAAACCTTATTCGCCAGTAAGATGTTCTCATCTGTCTGTCCCATAAGGTGGAGGTCTACTATGCAACTGCTCCAGAGTTTGAGTTCTTTATCCATGATCCCAATAGTAGAGGAGAGCTTCTGTTGCAAATTGTTCACTTTTCCATGGAGTTTAAAAGCTTCATCGATGAAGTTCAACCCTGCAACAAGCATATCATCCACCATGGCTTCCATAGCTCTGCCATAGACGGAATACTTGTGCATGTCTTTGATACTCTGTACTTCATCTTGGCTCAAAATTACAGGTGGTGGAAGAGTGGTCAATGGAGTAGGGTCCAAAACTTTGTCCTTAGACAAAAGAGACTTGATGAAACCTGTGAGAATTTGGGCCTGTTCTTCCAACTGCTCAATAGTTTGCTGCCCTTTCTCTACCCTCCCAATGACTCGTGTGACCGTTTCCTGGAGGTTGTGGATCTCACCTTCAGGAGTAGACTCTCCCATTGGAATTCTTGAGAGCTCTAAGTCAGATGACTGTAAGTCCTGCTCTGATTTGTCCACTGTAGGCTTAGCAATCTCCAGGAATTGCTGACCTTGAGCATCAGACACGATCCTGGAGGTGGTTCTGGCTTTCTTGGCACGAGAAGGAGTAGTGCCCAACAAGGCTGCGACAGCATCAAAATTTGGTCCCGAGCTCCGAGAGGAAGATTTCCTCTTTCTACTGTCAACAAGAGGCTGAACCCATGCAAAAGAAGAAGAGGAAGCAGCAGGAGGGGCAAGAGTACCAAGAGACATAGAGCTCATGACGCTCAAGGTTTGCACGGCTGTGGTCTCAAGTTGAGATGTGAGTGGGGCGCTGGAGACAATTGCTGCAGAAGAATCAATAACACTTGGAAGTTCAGTGCTCTGGACCTCTTTGTCCTTATCAGTTGGGTCTTCAGGAGCATTTGCAGGGGTTGGCATTTCACTTTCTTCACTTTCACTGAGAACAATGATGTTCTCCGGTCCCATAGGCACTTCTACCTGCTTTCTTTGAGGGTCATTTTCCACAGGCTCCTTCTTAACCTCCTTGAGTTTCTTCTGGTACACTTGAGTGGATGAAGAAGGAGTGGAAGCTGCAGGTCCTTGTGTTGATGAGGCAGGTGGGGTTTGCACTGGTGTTTCTGACCTAGGAATTGATGCCTCTCTCCTTGGTGTTGAAACATCCTTGGAAGAGGATTCTCCTGAGTGCCTTCTGAGCTCTCGAACTTTCCTGTCAAACCAGACCTTAGTCCTGACTAAGACTGGAGCAAGGATCTCAGCCAGATCATCTTTTTCTTTCCTGTTCCAATCCAAGTCCTCCAAGGGGGTGTGCTTAATCACACTGTCATACTCATATGAGTATAGATCAGAATTGTCATCCTGGAGTCCTTCGGGAACTTGGTACAAGCCGAGTTCTTGGATCAATTGCAGGGAGAACCTGCCACAATGCCTTCTCCTGGCCTCAAAATCATCTGCACAGTCAGCCCAGTAGTCTTCTGTATCTGCCCTATGATGGTAGATTATCTTGATGTTCTGTTCAATGAACTTCTTCAAGTCGAAGCAGGTTCTTGGCTTGAAGAAATGAACGGTGATAGGGACCAGGGCTCTCTCTATGTTCTGTGCGTCCAGGGTTGTTTTACAAGTGTAATTTCCCAAAGAGATGGGAAAGTGCAAACCGGAAATCTTCTTGTCTCTGCAGGTTCTGTGCAGTTTGTCTAATTGCCTGCATACTTCAATCAAAGCCATCTTATCATTGCAGAACATGGGAAGCCGCAGAGGGGTGCTCTCATAGCCGGCAAGCCTGATATAGGAGAATTTTCTGAATTGTATGAAATAAGCACCGTAGCGTGATATCAGATTCATGGCTTCATCAGAAAATCTCCTAGCAGTATCACCTTCGAGCAGCCTGACCACGTACATGGTGAAAGCGTCATTGACCCTTCTGAAATTACGATTGCTGGTCTCCAGGGTGAACTGCGGGCAGTAGGCATATACTGGATCATCTTTGTGAGCGTCAATGTAGGAAAACCAAACCATTGCCGTGACGCTGCCAGGGTATACATCAGGTAAGAAGTCATGTAGAACTTCTTCGTTTGTTGTACATTGGACAGCTGCTCTGCCAAATTCATGCTGATGATCTCTGCCCAGTTGATATTTTGTGTTCCCTCGCACACCATGCTGATGAGCGGGCACATCCAGAAGTGGAATTCGTTGGTAGAGGGCAAACCCATAACCCGAGCCAGTAGAATTATAAAGTCAGACAATTCTTCATTAAAATCTACCCGGAAAAGAGTTTTGGACAGGTGAGAGGCTCCTTCTTAGGGTTCTTCAGCCAGGACTTCGCCACCCGCGCCTTGTATTTGTCGTTGTCTTGATTGAACAGAGCCTGTGCTTGATCCCGGGAAACGACTATGGCATTATCCATCTCTGGGATTCTCAGTGCGGTACTAATGGTGGCAGCGTCCAGCTTGGCGATGAGTTCCCCGTGTATATTGGTTAATTCACTGGAATCAGGGTCGAAGTGAGCTCCGCACGAAAGTACAGTATCAGCGCACTGTACCGAGATCGGGAAACCTCCAGCAAAAGCCAAACCGCTATCGTGAATCATTTGTGCCATTGGTGTAGGGTTTGCATCTGCCACCCTCGCCCAAAAATCACCGAAGTCAAGATGCCGAGCTTCACTGTCCCCAATATTGGGAACGGCAGATTCTAGTGGCGAAATTTGTTCCTGTCCCTGGAATTTGATCTTCATATTGATAGTAACAGAGCCGCAACCTAAACTCGGGAAGGAATTACAGAGAAAAGGGATACACGCGCAGGGAATTAGATTGCAAGGGTTCGAGCAAGGATAGCATGGAAACAATGTGAAAAATGCAAAGGGGTTTGCTCGTTATATAGCCATTTAGGAGAGAGAAAGGCCATGAATGCGCATTTAATACATACCCACCAATTTAAATAAGCCGGATATTCGGGTAGAGCGGCAAAAACTAGCACGAACGACACTTGGTTCATTAGGGACATGTGAGACGCGAATGCGCGAAACACGCGGCTCGGCCGATTCGGGCGAAGCGGGGAAAAGACGCACAAATGCCTTTTGGGACACGCGGGACATGAGTGCGCGAAGTACGCGATTCGGGTGGATCGGGCGAAAAGGTTACAATGGGTCCGGAAAAGTTTGGGACATTTGGGACGAAAATGCGCGAAGTACGCGGTTCGGGCGAATCGGCCGAAAATGGAACAACTTGCACAATTTGACTTGGGACATTTGGGACATGAAAGTGCGAAGTACGCGGTTCGGGTGTTTCGGCCGAAAATGGAACAACTTGCCCGATTAACTTTGGGACATTTGGGACGAAAAGTTCCGACGGGCCCGAAAATGGAACAACTTCGGGGAAATCGGCCGATCGGGGAACAGAATGCACTTTTGAACTGGGACATGCGGGACAAAAATGTCCGACAGGCCCGAAAAACATACAAAATGACCCAAAACTGCAGATTTTTTTCAATTTCACGACCTTTAACAATTTCAGCACAACAGAGAAGACACTTAAACTCAAAATTTTGAAAGTTCACTTTCTTAAGAGCGGGAATTTTGAGTGGACAACAGCTGGCTCCTTTTGGGGATGACTTGGCATAAATTCAAGGAATGAGACAAGGCAAGAACTTAGACAAACTCGGGGAAGCAGACCAGTACCTTATCCATTGGGCAACGGAGTCAAAAAGCAGACCAATACAGAGGACAACACACCAAAACAAAAAAGGAAAGAAAAGCAAAAACGTTGTACATAAAATACAAGGGACTCCCTAATCACCTAGGACTTGAACAACTTGAGGTACTGCCCACTATAAGGAAGTGGGAGAGGAGAACCATCCATGTAATCAAGATAAAAGGAATTCTTACCAGCAAAGTGTCTGATCTTGAAAGGTCCGAGCCAAAGGGAATCAAACTTGCCATGGCTGCCACGAGGTTCATGCCTTTTATCCCATAACAACACAGTGTCTCCAACTTGGAAATCTCTGAACCTAGCTTTCTTGTCAAACAGGACCTTTACCTTCTGCTGGTGAACAGATATCCGATCAGCAACCTCCAATCTGTCCTCATTTAGTTTGTGAAGGTACATAATTCTCTTATCCAAAGCATCACTGAAACTAGTATCTTCAATGGCCTTCATTAGATGCAAGGCTGGCAGTTCCACTGTTACTGGCAATTGAGCTTCTACTCCATATACCACTTGAAAAGGAGACATTCCAATAGCTCTCTTTGGTGTAATCCTGTCTGCCCAAAGAGCATCGTAGAGCTTCTTGTGCCAGTTTCGTTGAGACTCATTGACTAACTTCCTTATAATAGTCACCAGATTTTTGTTAGTGGATTCTGCTTGCCCATTTCCCTGAGGGTAATAATCTGAAGAATGAGCCAGGGAGATGCCATACCCATAGCAAAAATCCATTATCTCAGTTGAAGAGAAATTCGAAGCATTATCTGTTACAATCTTATTAGGTACACCATACCTTACCAAGATGTTCTCTTTGATGAAGCTGCACACCACTTCAGAAGTAGTACTCTTAACTGGAATAGCTTCCACCCATTTGGTGAAATAGTCAGTGGCAGTTAGTACATGAGTATGACCAGCACTAGAAGCAGGATTAAGTGTTCCAATGAAGTCCAAACCCCACTGTTGAAAAGGTTCTTCAATTACAACTGGCTTAAGAGGCAAAGAGGCCAATTTGGGTCTTCCCACGAAGGTCTGACAAGCCTCACATTTATCAACCCACTTGGATGCATCTTTGAACAAGGAAGGCCAGTAATATCCTCCACGGAGTATCTTATGAGCCGTAACCATTGATGAATAGTGCCCTCCACATGCCTGATCATGAAAAGCTGAGAGAAACTTTCTCTGCTGTTCCTTGTCCACACACTTCAAAAATCTCCCATCTAACCCACGCTTGAACAAGGCGTTTTCCCACAATACATATTGCACTGACCTCAATTTAACAGTCCTCTTTTCTTTGGCAGTTAAATGAGAGGGGCATTCCCCATAGGTGAGAAAATGGGCGATGTCAGCATACCATTCATCAACCGAGCTAAGAAAAAGAACGGTAGGAAGGTCAACTTTCTCCTCCAGCAACTCATGTTTAGCTCCTTCAGCAATGAGCTCACAAAGGCCTTTTCCACGAACCAGCTTGGTCGGCTTGATGTCAATGTCATACTCTTGGACCTTAGCAACCCAGTTCCCTCTCTTGGATCCAAATTCTTGCTGTGTGAGAATTGACTTAACAGTTGTATCTGGGACCAACACCATGGAATGAGAGTTGAGGATGTAAAAGTGAAACTGCTTGACAGCTTTAACCACTGCAAAAGCATGTTTCTCCATCATAGTGTATTTCAACTCATGATCTTTCAGAATATAGCTCATGAACGCAATTGGGAGCTCATGCTCGTTAGAGTCTTCTTGAGTCAAAACAGCAGCTAAGGTATTATCTGTGGCATAGCAATAGATAATAAAATCTTTGCTGAAATCAGGACAGGCTAAAACAGGAGTTTTAGCGATAGCTCTCTTGATACCTTCAAAGGATCCCTTTCCTTGTAAGACCAACCAAATGTTTGTTTCCTTTCATCATCTGAGAAATATTCAAAGTTAACTCTGCAAAATCAGGGATGAATCTTCTTAAAAATTGATCTTACCAAAGAAGGAGTGCACGCCCTTTTTGCTGGTTGGGAGAGGAATTTGTTGGATAGCTTGTACTCGTTCAGGATCAATCTTAATACCATCTTTGGAAACGATGTGCCCTAATAATTTTCCCTCTGTGACACAAAAGATGATTTTTAGGATTCAAAGAAATCCCATGCTCTCTGCATCTTAGCAGAACTGTCTCTAGGTGATCAAAATGATCCGCTCTTGTCTTGGAAAACACTGTCAGGTCATCAAGATATATGACAATACACTTCCCTTTCAAACTTCCAAAAGCCAGATCCATAGCTCTCTGAAAAGTGGCACCAGCATTAATAAGCCCAAAAGGCATTCTCTTGTAAGCAAAGGTACCCCAAGGAGTAGTGAAAGTTGTTTTGTGTTGATCTGCAGTATCAACCTCTACCTGATTATATCCCGAGAATCCATCAAGCATAGATAACATTTCAGATCCTGTTACTGCTTGCAAGACCTGATCCATCATAGGCAAAGGATAATTATCTTTCAAAGAAGCCTGATTCAGGTTCCTGAAATCAACACAGATGCGGATCTCACCATTTTTCTTCCTAACAGGCACAATATTTGCAATCCATGTTGAATGGTGAATGGGAAAAATGATTTTAGCCTTCAACAACTTCTGTATTTCCTGAAAGATGGTGTCAGCTATTTTGGGGTTGTATTGCCTCTGTTTCTGCTTGAAAGGCTTAATTCCAGGCTTAAGAGGAATAGAGTGTTGCATATCTTTTGGTTTGAAAGCTTTCAAATCTTCATAAGAATAAGCAAGAACATCCTTATACCTCTTTAAAAGATCAATTGCTTTTCTCCTCTCATCTGTTGTGCAACATTTTCCAATATTCACTAGCTTAGGGTCAGTAGAACTCCCAATATTAATCTTGTCATGTTCAGCTGATTGCTGAGGTCCAGTAGAAGCTCTAGACTTCACATACCTGTCATGTTTATCAAATAGTTCCTCCAAACTCACCAACCCTTTAGGAATCTTGTTTCCTTTGAGATTGATGCATCCATCCTGATCTGTTTCTTCCCCTTGGGCGACTGCTTTGTCAAAGGGCACACTCTCACGAGGTAGGTTGTCACTTCCCTCAAAATACAGTTGTTCGAAATTACCCTTGAGTTCCAGGAAGGAAAGCAAGTGTTGATCATCATTGAAAACTTGCCAGTTATTGGTATTATCAGGTACACTAGGCCGATGGACCATCTCAATGGTGAACTTATCCTGAGAGAAGTCAGGATGAGGAATCAGTAGTGACCCTGAGACTGCTAGTGAATCAGCCCTGTTGTTCTTCTCCCTAGGTATTGCCTCAATGGAGAAAGCGTCAAGAAATTCAATGGAATCCCAAACCTGATTCCGGTAATGTTTCAGCCTCCCATTTTTTACTTGAAAAAGGTTTCTGACTTGCTTTACAATCAATTCTACATCACCACGAGCCAGAAGATTCTTTACACCTTGTTCTTTGGCCACTTGCAGTCCAAGAATGAGAGCCTCATACTCTGTTGTATTATTAGTATTTTAACTGCAACTTGAATGAAAAAGGATGTAGGCTTCCTTCAGGTGACACCAGTAGGGCACCAGCTCCAGAACCAGCTGAGGAACAACTTCCGTCAAACTCTAAAATCCAAACACCATTAGGATCTTTAGGAGACACTTTGGGGAGTCGAATTTCATCAGGGGACATAATCATGTAGTTACCATGTCCCATATCCTCATAGAGTATTTGTGCTTTAGGGTCATCCGTTTTTGCACAATATACTCAGATTGCTTCTCAGGCATCAACTTCTTCATTTGTCCATTAACAGGTATGAGTGCATGTGACCAGTCCATTTGGATTTCCCCACCCACATCTTTGCAGAAGTTCCTACTTAGCAACATCCCGTATGAAGGAGGGATATCTGCTACTAAGATGGTAGCCAACACTTTCTTTTCAGGCAAAGCAGCAAAAGCCACTTGTGCATCTTTAATTCTTCCGACCAGGGGCACTTCTTTACTCTCCATGGAGTAACAAGATCCATAAGTGCGTGTGAGGGTCAAGCCTAAAGCATGAGCTACTTTAGCAGGCATCACATTATCTGAGGCTCCGGAATCTATGACACAATTACTGAGCCTATGGCCAGCTATAAGAAGTGTTACATAAAAAGGCTTGATTTTGTCATTGGGCGAGGTGACAGCGGCTACCAGACTAGGCTGTGGTGCAGAAGAAGGAGTGGGCAAAAGGCCTTTAGAGGTGGTCTTAGAATGGGAATTGACAAAGTGAATCATTTTAGCAAAAGCTTTGGGATGGGTTTGATAATACTCAGCCTCTGAGATTTGGACCTTGGTCTTTTTCAGGTGATCAACAATATCAAAGGACCCAGAAGTGGATGGGCCATCATCATTTGAGACCCTAGGCTTATCAACTTTAGGAGAGAAAGAAGAAGCAACTTTAGTAGCAGGATTGATAGGACTCACCTTTGGTGTAGACGAAGTAGGGATAGGAGATCCTCTTTTTGCAATTACGGGAATAGTTGCCGACTGCTCCTTAGATTTCTTGATGGGCTGTGTCACCTTCTCCCTCTGATTTGTCTGCTCTCGAGTCATGACAGCAAATGATTCGCTATTCATGTCTGCTACCACTTCATCATAGTCATCTCCATCATCAATGCCCTCAGTGGTGAAGAAATTTACTCGAGATCCCTCAAGTTCGTCTGCTTCATCATCAACTTCTTCCACAAACTCCTCGCAAGCTTCATTATCCTCATCATCATCTGGTTCTTCCACTTCGCAGGTCGCATTGACAGGGACTTTAACAGGAGGTCCTTCAAGTGCTAGTCTTGTTTGAGAAGCAGGCAAACGATTTCTGGGCTGGAAATTCCTCCTTGGAACATCTGCATAAGGAGCATGCTGAGCCAATTGTTTCTTTATAGCGATGAGATCATTCGCAAGTTTTTGAACTAATGGATCAGTATTAGGTCCAGGGGTGGAGGAGGAGGAAGCAACAAACTTAGATTTGGAAGGGTCTCTCCTCAACTTCCTTGACATGATCAGATCATCCTCGACACTAACAGCAAGAGTTTGATCCTCCACCAATGTTGCGAGATTAGCCCTTCTCGCCGCATAGCTAACTTCATCGGGGTCATCAATCCAAACTCAAGCTAAGGCCACAAGTGGATTCTCAAGGCAACGGACTATTTCACCAAGTGGACCAAAGCGGTAATGCTCAAAGAAGCAAATGAGTCTAACATACTAGACTTTTATGAAGGAATAGTGACCGGAGTTCGGTGTGTCGGCCACTATCATATCGCTCAGACAATGCATTAGCATTCATAGGTTCCAAGATTACAAAATGGCAAGAATGGAATTTATTTGAGCACCTCTTCAAACTATTACCCGCAGGGTAATGGACAGGCAGAGTCCACGAACAAGAATTTGCTAAGGATCATCAGAAGGACTCGGATGAAAACCAAATAACATGGCTTACCAAGATAAAATTAGCGTTATGGGGTGACAAGATAACACCAAAGAGTTCTACGAGTAATTCTCCCTACAAGTTGGTTTATGGGAAGGAGGCGTATTGCCTATATCATTAGAGCCCCCTGCATTGGGGCTCATGAAGCAATTGGAGTTGTGTGAGTTCGAACCAATGGAGGCCAAATATGCAAAGTTGATGGAATTGGAAGAAATCGAGAGAACATGCAGTTCAAACGATTGAGAAAGATCAGGCCTTAGTAAAAGGATGGTTTGATAAGAAAGCAAAAGCAATGACCTTAGGGAAGGGGACACTGGTTACGAAATGGGATGCAGATCGGGCAAAACCAGGAAGGCATTCCAAGTTTGATGCCATTTGGAGTGGCCCCTACATGGTCACGGGATGTAAAAGTAGCAATGCCTTCCAATTGTCTACATTGGATGGAGAAGAACTTCAATTCCGGTTAACGGGATCCACCTTAAACATTGCTACTAAAAATAAATGTTTCACCCTTGTAAATAATAGCCTAGGGTTTTAATTCCTCTAAGTGCGGATGCACATTGTCTTGTTGTAGTTAGGTTTCAATTTCCCTAAGTGCTTCGGTACAGGTTTTGTTGCTCTCAGGGTGAATTTACACAGTTCAGTGTGCTCTCGGAGAAGGGGTTGCAGTATCAGGCTCGGGATCAGATATCAGGTTGGTTTCAGGTTATTGCTTATGACTCCATGCCCAATGGATTGCTAAAAGGCCACTGATCTTCTACCTAGCAGGCAGGGGATCCCATTGTGTCGCCAAATTGTTGTATATATCTCCCTCCCTGTAAATATGGACAAACAAAAGAATATGGAAATCAAAGAAACTCAAACCCTGACATTTATTTACGCCACCGGTGGGGCGCAGTTGGGAAGCGCGAGTTGAAAAGCGTCGACATGAAAAGGTTGCGCCACGGCGCAGTTAAAAACGTCAACATGAAAAAGGTTGCGCCCTGGCGTAGGTTGAAAAACGTCGACATGAAAAAGGTTGCGCCCTGGTGCAGGTTGAAAAACGTCGACATGAAAAAGGTTGCGCCCTGGCGTAGGTTGAAAAACGTCGACATGAAAAAGGTTGCGCCTGGCGCAGGTTGCAAGGCATCAACACCACATTTTCAGCGCCTATGGCACACTTAAGAGTATGTTGACATGAGGATGGATGCACCGAGGTGCATCTTCAAGATGCAACATTTTGAGCGTTGACACCCCGAACCCGACAGAAAGCAAACCCTGACCAGATATTCAAATGGCCATAACTTTTCACAATGAGCTTGGGTTCACGCAAGGTTGGACTTCTCGGAAAGCTTACAAGGTCCTCTGCCCAACTACGACTAGATATCTTTAATTGGGTGAGAACAAGTTCTTCAAAAATACAAAATATAGTTTGCCATTTTTTGGGTTTGCTAGGGTTCTCACCTACCGCCATAATGAGATGAATTAAATACAATCTGGAGGTGGTTGGGGTAGATTTGGAATTCCTCCCTCTTCCCTCTCTCATTCTTCCTATAAATTGTAAGGAGGGGCTTCTTTCTAAAGGTTGGACATTCTTGTTTTGCCCCTCCCTTCTTCTCTTTGGCAAGCGAATTTGTGGAGTTCAAAACTCCCATCTAAAGCAGTAATGCAACGTTTCCTCTTGGCATTTTGTAGTGTATTGTATCAATCTTTGGAGCAAATAATGCATGTCTGTGGATGATTCTCAACCCTCTCTGTGTTCATTTGCATCCTCCTGATCTTTCACTGCAAATTTGGTTATTTGTGCATGATCTTGCATTGCATTTTAATGGTTTGTGTTTATTGGCAAGACAGGTGTTCTTCATTCCTCGGTGCATCACCTTTGTTAGTTTAGGTTTATTTTTATGCATCTTCTTACCATGTCTCCTTGGCAAGTTAGATTAGGTTTTTGAGTAAACCCTCTGATTTTTTTGTGTGCATCTGAACAGAGGAATAGGAACCGGCCTTCATCCGGAGAGCTTTCCCGATTCGCAAGGTCCCACACTTGGGAAAAGCTCCATGTTATGCAATCGCATTGAGAGTCTCAACCCATCGAGTTGCAGACATTCAAGGGTGTTGTGATTCGCCATCAACAAAGAACTGACGATCGAAGCGAGCCACAAAGTCCCTCATAAATTCATTTTCTCCTTTCTTCATTTGTGCCAATTGAACAAGGAGGTCTTGACACTCCTTAATAAATCTGAATCTTTCCTCGAACTTACTTTTGATGTCATTCAAACAAGTGATAAATCGCGCAGAAAGAGGTAGAACCATTATGTTACTTTTTCTTAGAGAGATTCCGCAAACAATCTTACAACGACATCTTCATGTTGGACACCAAGAATCCACATGATGTGGTGAAGGCTTATATGTGCTCTTCATGGAGTTGTGTGCCATCACCTTTGAACTTTGGAAAGTTCTTGCAGGAACTTGTCGGTAGATTATGAAGAGGAGGTTCAAGAGCGAGTGGGCCTCTACTTCTTCCCCATGGAACAATGGGTCAAGGTCTTTCTATTTCATACGCCATTGTTGTTTCCACTTCAACTTCTACTTTGCAATTTCTTCTTTTTGGTTCTAGTGCTCAAAATTTTTGCAACATGAATACAAAAAGACATTGTGGAATATGAAAGGTCACTTGCAAGAATCAATAGTGTGTCTTTTAGCAATGGATTTCCATCAACTCCAATTTTTGTTTTTTCAATTTTTTGATTTTGGACCTTATGGTCGTATTTGGCGATCGTATTCTACCTATCAACGACACTTCTTTGGACTCCATGGAATAGCGAAGTCGTTTGCAGACGTGTCGAGGTAAGTCCTAAGGCATTTGCGACTTTCATGGGCATCACATTGTCAAAGGCTCCAGAATCTATGATACAATTGTTGAGTTGGTAGCCTTTGACTAAGAGAGATAGGTAGAAGGGTTCTACCTTGTTGGTTTTAGATGTGCTTAGTGCTTAGCATGTTCTGCGGGGATGGTGCGGACAAGGTAGGGAGAAGGTCTTTATTACTAGGGTTTGTGACATGAGGCTTTGGGGTGCCACTTTCAGACGGTGTTAACAAACCTCTCAAATTGGGCAAGGTGCGTTTGCAAATATTCCATCTCTGTGATTTGAAATTTAGTTCTACTTGCATGTTCGACATAATCGAACGGGGATGCATAGAGTACAAACGATGCTTGAGGAACAATAGTTGCTTTTGCTTTTGTAGGGATGGCGTTACCTTAGGAGCTTGGGTTTCTTTGATGGGTGTGGTAGCGGGTTTAGAAGGAGAGGGAGAAGTTGGTTTTGCTTGAGCTTTAGTAGGTTTAGCTGGGTAACACTTAATGAAGGATTATTTTTAGAAATAGATTTTGAACTAGAGGGAATACCAGAGGACTTACTTGGTGTGGTAAATGACTTCTTGCTTTCCAGTGGGTCTGGTTTCTCCTTGGCTAAGTCCATTGATGGTGGCAGCAGTGATCCTCTACTGATAATCTTATTTTGTGGAATTTCTGCATGGAGGTCTTCTTTCTTTTTCTTCATTGGGTCATTAAGGGTGAAATTTCTTTCTTTGATTGCGCAAGTGAACACCGGGCATGAGAAGCTTGGGACTTCTTCATCATCTTCATCTTCATCTCCTTCAACATACTCAATAAGGCCATTTTGCATGTCACCGTCAACTTCTTCAACCTCAAGGTAGTCTCCATCATCACCCTCTTCTTCTTCTTCTTCTTTTTCATCAATGTCACATGCGGCATTAACCAACGGTGCTTCAAGAGCAAGCCTACAAGGAGGCGGGGTGATTCTCGGTCGGTTCGGAGGATTTGGCTCCCTTGGAGCATTCCGCATGGTGATTTGAGACAGTTGTTTCTTCATGGCAATTATGTCATTGGCCATCTTCTAAATCATGGGATCGGTGAGAGCTGAGTTTGAGCTCTGGCCTTTTTATTTTCCGTTAGGACCTTTCACTTTGCAGATAAGATCAAATCATCCTCAATCTCGATCGCGAAGTCATGTGCTTCTTTCAAATCTCTGGGTTGGGCTCTTCTGAGGAAGAAACCAACTTCTGATGATAAAGCACTAATGAAGAATCTTTTGATTGTTGTCGTGGGGTATGACATCTTCAGGATCCTTCTGATTATCCTGTTATATTTTGCAATAAAGTCTCTCATCGATTCAGAAGTTTCTTTCTTCATTTGCACCAACTGGACTAAGAGATCCTGGCAGTCCTTTGTAGATTTGAACATGTGCTCAAATATGCTTCTTATGTCTTCCCAACAAGTGATAGACCTTGGGGGTAGCATATAGAACCATTCGACAACTTTCTCTTGCAATGATTCCACAAAGATTTGGACAAACACATCCTCGTGTTCTATGCCCAATACACCGCAAGCGGTGATGAATGTTGTTACATGCTCCTCGGGAAGTTGGGAACCGTCTCCTCTAAATTTTGGGAAGTTTTTTCTCGAGCCTTTTGGTAGCTCGTGGAGTGGTTGAGGAAGAGCAAGTGGGTCGGTGTTTCCACCCCATGGTACATTTGGCCTACGTTCTTCACGATCTCGATCTGCCATTCTGTTCCTAATTATGACTTCCAACCTTTCAAAGATTATGGCTTTAGTTGTTGCTCTTGCGTCTGCTTCGGCTTGAGCTCTTTCAATTTCTTCAATTTGGGCTCTTATTTCAGCTTCTTGCTTCCCTTTCTCTAGCTTCTTCTTTGGTCTCTACGTTAGTGAAATCTTCAAGATTCTCGTTGATTTCTAGGAATTCAATGTCTAGTGGATTGATGACTCTTGGACTTCCGATGGGAACAGTTGTTTGACAAAGGGGAGACCTTGGATTTATGAGCAGCTCTTGTCTTCTTTGAAGTTCTTTGAAGATGGGATCAGTTTGTCCTCCTTGTCTTTGTTGTCGGGTGTACTTTATATGCGCGACTTGAAAATTTGTGATCTTCTTTGTGGTGTGTGAATCTTTTTTGTCTTTCTAATTCAACAACACACTCTTCTTCAAGGTCAAGTACTCTCATGGCAATGAAGTATTGAGTGAAACTTTCTCTGTTATGCCAAATAGCCTCTCACAAATATGAAGCAATATCCTCTTGAATATGGAAAAGTAACTCAGGTCTTTCAACAGGAGGATTACTCGGAATAGCCATGGTTTGGAGACATAAGGCTCGGGTGACTTTTCAAATTCCAATTTTTTTAATTTTGATTTTTTATTTTTTATTTTAAATTCGAGGTCGTTTTTTGGTGCAGATGTTGCTAAATCTGCCCCACGATGGGCGCTAAAAACTGTTGGCGAGAAAAATTGTCGGGTGGACAAATTTGTGAGTTTCTTGCCAACGCTTTGGGAGTCGAAGTCCCTCTACTTAAACGGTGCAGCTTTCGTGTTTGCATGCACGTGAAAGGTGGAATTTCCTAGTGGCCTTGCAATTGGGGATCCGATAGAGGCACTCCACTAACCCTGCAGCAAAGCTAACAATTGCTTGCTAGAGATGACTTTGTCTTGAGAGCGGGAAGGGAGTGAGAATAAAGGTAGGAGAACTAATGTTGCAGGTAGAAACTCAGATTCCTGCACACACTAGTTAGAAATTTCAACACATGCATTTAAGAGAAGAAACAACAAAAACTTCAATGCTACCGGCTAGAGGAAACCATGCATACAAAGATGCACACATTCATATGCCTTGGAAAACAGAAACTTCTTCCTTCATTAGCATTTCAATTAGAGTTGTACATAGTAGGAGGATGGAGGAAAAGTTCTTCCACAAGTAGGCAAAAGCTCTCTCATGAATTCACAAATTCGCAACCAACTAGAGAAGAAGTTGAAAATGAGAGGCCTTTACATTTTATAAGAAGAGAGGTGACTCTTCATATGCCCCCTAATGACTCTTCATATGTCTCAAATAACTTAAACTTTTCATCTTCCTAGAAAAACATTTAAGTCCCTTTTTATAACATAAAGGTGACTTTTATACATTAGAAAACTAAAGTTACTTTTATTACATTAGAGACATGAAAAAGTGCAACCCCAACGCAAAATTAGAACATCGAAGAGAGAGAAAGTTGGGGGTGAGAAAAGAGGAATCATGTCGATGATGAAGAATGCACCTCCGACAAATTCTTTTGATCCTTCTAGATGACTTGATGGAATGCTCCAATGTGATGAACTTTGAATCCCTAAACTCTTTGCACCCCAAGAAAACTCCTTCGAATGGTCTACGGACACCTTGTGTTAAGTGTTTAAAAACACTACTGAATGACTTCACCGGTGACCACAAATACCACTCATGAAGATCCTTTCCGAAGAGATAGGAGCTCAAAACTAACCCTTCCAGGACCTTTATAATATGACCACCCTGCTAAGTTGAATGGAACGTTTCATTGATGATCGCAACCTCCACCTTGCACATGATACACATGCAACCCGAACCATGAAGTGAGTGTCGAAAGACACTATTAGGATCTCCTGAGATGGATTCTAAATGACCTGTGAGCAATGCTTACGATGATCCCTTGTGACACTACCATGATCCATTGTCGAATATGGTACATTGAAGAGATAGGCAACAACACTAATGAAGGCACCATTGGTGACAGTGACAATGCCCATTTTGTAAACTTGAATTTCATGGTCCCTTGACACTTACTATATTTGGAGAGTGCAACTTACCATTTTTAGTAAGTGTAAGAATTTTTCTTTTTGAACCCCAAATGGTGATATTGACCTGAATGATTGCCCCTCTGTTCACTCCTTTTGTGAAAATTGCCTTTTGATATGACTTACTATTAATAGTAAGCACTTGTATAGGAGACTTACTATTTTTAGTAAGTAGTGATTTTGACCCTTTTTCGACTGCACTGATGGGATTGACTTTCTTAACTCTGTCCATGTAGTCACCACTTTCCCTTAATCGTATATAGGGAACTTACTATTTTTAGTAAGTGGACTTTTCTATCATTTCTAGCACTGGAAAACCATTCTAACCTTCTGAATATCCTTTATGCATATTGTTTTTGCATGAATCGCTTTATACAGTGACGAATCACCAAAAATAGCAACCACCCGTGTAGGAAGACTTACTATTTTGGAAAGTGGGTCTTTGGTGGTCAGATTCGATTTAAACGAATGTTTTTGATATGAGTTTTTCCCCAATAGTGCTCTTCTGAAATTTCAACTTGATTCGATGCCGGAAACAAGAGATTTTCAAAATTCAAATTTTTTCTACGGGGAAACAGGGTTTGCTCGCCATAAAAAATTGGGTTGTGCATGGAAAAACTATCACTTAGATCCTCATGGTGTTTGAAAAACTAAAATTCTGCAAAAGATGACATCTCAATCCATTGATTATTTTGGGAGATATGAACAATTCCTCCTTCACAAACTTCGAGGGTTTTTAGGAAAAATCTCTTCGTTTTTCTTTGTTTTTCTTCGTTGGAATCCATATTTTTGTGTTTCTTGTGTTCTTAGATCATGGAGGATTGCAAGGAATCATTCGAATGCAAAAATATAGTTTTTGTAACTCGAGAAAATTCGCTGCAGCATTCCAATAGGGTATGGAGATAGCAGCGGGAAATATGAAAAATGACTAAGTGTCAGTATTTATAGCATGAAAATGGAAGGGGGAGGGATGGGCTACATTTTTGTATCCCTTTTGTCCCTTTGCTAAAGAGACGAAGGGGACGTAAAATTCTGCCTTATCCTTATGATGACACATGGCACTTTTTCATTCAATGATTGATTTAAGTGAAAGGGGGATGGATTTAAGCAACCAGGGGCTAATTTGTAGTCACATGGATAACTGGGAGGAACAATAGGGGCTAGGCACATTTTAATGTCCCTTTCATCCATTTGTTAAATGGACGAAGGGAAATGAATTTCCACCTTATTCTCAGGTGGCGACACTTGCAATGTGCATGCGGGGTAGGTGAGCACATAGGTCAAACTTGGTCAACGAGGGCTAGTGGATCAATTCTGGGTCATATCGGTGACCTGGGGGCTCAAAAAGGGTTGGGCACATTTTTATGTCCCTTTCATCCCTTTGCTAAGGGACGTAAGGGACATGGAATTGCACCTTAACCACAGATCGCCACGTGTCCTTCACAAAAATAGCTAAGGATGAAAACTCTCACATTGAGACCAACTTGCGGAGGTGATATCTCGGGCTCTTGGATGAGTTTTGAGGTGAAATTTTATATGAACTTGACTAGAAACAACTCACCGAGTCCAGTGGTGATGGTCTCAAGGTCCAATTATGAATGCAACACCTCCAAATGGCCCCTTCTTTCTCGGGACTGCCGTTGTGCGCCAGAAGAATGAGTTGCCTAGGGAAGTGTATGATGCTTCGAGATGTGTCGTCTTTTCCACCATGTAGGGAATGGAAAATTATTTTCATAGGTACTTTTTTGGGTTCTTGAATCTTCACGAGGCTCCTAGAATCTTACTTTGAAGCTCAAGTCTTGTTTCACGGTGTGTGCTCCTTTAGGCCCGAGAACCTGCTTCTGACCAACTAGCCCCAAAACTTCCAAATCTTCCTTGAATCCTCAAAAATACTTTCCTTGATGTTCTTAGCCCTTGAATACTCCTCCATGATGGATTTTTCTCCTTTGATTTGCTCTAGGGGTGGTGCACAAGTCCTAGGAACACTGATGGTAACTCCTAAAACTACTTGAAAGCTTGCATGCTCCAAGAGATCCTAAATCACCTAGGGGGATTGATTTTACTTTCCTAAATCACCTAGGGGGACACTTGAAATTCACATAGGGATCATTTGAGTGATAGAATAGGACAGGCATTGGGGATGGACTGACCCTGGGGGTGTCTTGGGAAGGTATGACTTTGAAAAATTTTGACACTGTGGTCTGTTGTCATGCTTGAAAATTGGAAATTTTCTGTTGCACATTGCATGACAACAATATTGTAACCTCTTCCACTTCTAGAAAATGGATATTTGTGAATTTCTTTAATGTAGCTATATTAATTCCAATCTCCAATTCATTGAGACTCTTCCTTGTAAATCCATGGTTTCGCTTTTGAAAGTGTTGTTTGTTTTGATTTTAATCTCTCAATTGTTCAATTTACTATGTTGATTTTTCCAATGCACTGAGATGAGCTTCAATTTCAACAACTTTTTTATTGTGTATAAATTTACTCAAGTTAGGTTCATTTATGTTGATCAACCTAGAAGTTGTTCTCTAAAAAGCTATTATTCGAAAGCTTGTATGAATTAGTTACTATGAAATAAAGTACGATATTCGAAGTTGTTTCTTACTTGAAATGCTTAGCTTGTACAACTATGACATGATCTAATGTCTATCATCTAAAATTCCCTGTTGTTTCGAAATACTTTGCTACAAACATTCATATTTTAAAATTTGAAGAAGGATTTTTCTGACATTTTTATATGAACTAGGTTGTGGTTGATTAATATAATCTTATCATATTACCTAGCTTGTTGTTGTGTTGTGGTTCAAACTAATACAATTTTATAATATCTCCTAGTTTGCTTCTATATTTGTGTATAGTGAGACAAAACTTTGGTACTGCAAATAGGCGAGCGAGGACCGAGAATGCCTCGTATATAATCTTATGAATAAAAATGTAGCAAAGGTAAGGGTTATGGATAATGTGTGTAATGAAAAAGCATTAATTAAGATTCCGATAAAACATCTTTATGTTGCCGAATTCCTTTAGAATTCCACTCAAACACATTGAGATAATCAAATTTTGTTATGGTCTACACATTATATATTTGCTTTAAAAACTTGTGCAATATCTCAAAGATAAAATAAATCGATAATCTCATATGGCACTCCAAACATAGAAATTTTCAAATGTTATTATGGTATATGTATTTCTAATGTCCCTTATTCCTAATCGAAGACCTTTGGCCTATTTTGTCAACCCAACGGCCAAAAGAAAAATATAAGAGTGACCTAAGTCACAATAAATTATTATAAAATGCTATAAAAAAACAAAACAAAATTATTAAAGCACTTATATTAATTTATTTGGCTTAATAAAAATAAATAATAATCCCTTTGATCAAAGCGAGGACAAATATCATTGTAAAGGGGTTATTATATTGTATTCTTCCTTGAGGGGATAATGGCGACTTGGGCCAAAAGTGAATAATGACATTTATGAAGGATAAAAAATATTATTAGTTATGTATTTCCTTCCAAGGAAAGACGACTAGCTCTAGGGGTGGGAAAAATAGATGTGTGACAATATTCCTAGGACAAGTCAACTTGGTCTAGCAATGAGCATGTAATTTCATTGGTTGGTTTGGAGGTTGGTTGTTGGCCATTTTCCTTTAAAAGGGAAATCGACTTGCCTCTTCTATCATCCACAAATATTTTATGTCATTTTCCTTTGCATTGAGCTTCAACGCTTGCAAATAAATTCTAAGGATGAAACCCCTTAGTAATTTATTTTCTTGTAGTCGAAATCCCCAATTGTGAGGGTTTTTCACTCTAAAATTTTCATTGATTGTCATCAGATTTTCAGTGTTATTCAGCAGTTATGTAAAAGGATTTGCAGATTTTGTATCAAGGGTATGAAGAATAATATTGTAGTAATAGTATACTATTTTTCTTTAGTGGAGCGACCCATCTTATTGGTTGATTTGCATTGTAAGGGATACATTCCAGGTCTTATTTATATTGTCATTTGTTAATCTTATTCTTATGAATGAAAGCAGTCAATTTTTAGTAATTTTGGGAGTTTAAAAATACCATTTTCAGATCTGTTCATGGCAGCTTGTCTGCAGATTTTTATTAATTAATTTCAGCCTCATTTGCACATGAAATTTGCATTCTTTCTTCATATTTGGGCTTTATAAATTTGTGGAACCAAATCGGGGTGGAATGATTTAAATATAAGGGTTGGTTTGTGTGTGTTTTCCACTTAACCCAAGTCGCCATTCCCATATTTAATTCAGAGTTGTGTGATAATTGTTTGGTATTTTGTCTGCAAGTTGCATTTAGTGTTTGGGATTGTCTCAAATCCCATTTGGGGCATTCGGTGGTATCGGAGCAAAGTGTATCCTCCCAACATGTTGGGAAATCATATTTGCATGAAGTTAGGTAAGAATTATTCAATATGAAGTGGACCTAGGCTCCTATCTTTGATGGCACTAATGGAATATCTACTAGATTGTGGTTGAAGAAATTTGAAAGATATTTGTTATGTAATCCAAGTGTGTCAAGATGATGCCCTCATGCTCATCTCTAGATACATGGATGGAATAACACACAAATGGTGGCATCATCTCATTTGAAGGCCCGAGGGGATGAATCCGTTGTTTTCTTTGAGAATTTCACATAAAAATTCTAAGGAGATTTGATGTGCGGAGTTGAACAAGGAAACAAAATCATGGAGTCTACCAAATCAAATATACACTTGGAGAGAAATCAACCCATTGTGTATTCCAAAGAAGAAGAAGCTCCAAAAGGTATGATTTCCATTGAGCAAGATAAGGGTGTTAGTGAAACTTTGCTTGTTAGAGAAACTATTCCCGTGCAAGAAAAAAAAATCATATATGCAAGCAAAGAAGATGTAATGGAAACTCTGAAAAGGTGTGAGGAATGGAATAACTGAGCTAGAGTTGCTAAATTGATAGCCCCTCAAGCAAGACAACACCTGCAAGAGTTCAAGGAAAAGATGTGGGCAAAGGATGCAAGGAAGTCTACACCCGCAAAAGAAGACTCTATGGAGCAGGTGGCACATGAAGGGCCTCACATAGACATTTTTGAGCAATTGCAGATCGCCGCAATTTCCAAATCAGCAATTTTTATCAGCTTTCGGATACCTTCAACGGGCACTATGGCAACAATGTTGGGGGCAACTCAACATATGAGCACACGGAGAAAATTGATGGCATTGAAAAGTATGAAGAGCATAATAATGCATCTTATTTATTGTTGCCCATTCCAATTTATTTTCATCATGAGATGCATGATATGATAGAACATGAAGCCTTCATTTTGGAGTTTGTTGAACCATTGCTCCAAATGTATTTATAGGAGCATTTTGTGGACGATATATGGGGGCAAGTTTTAACTCACTTGACAAGAACTCTTGCCAAGGTTGCGGATCACTTCAGCATGTTTTGTCTATTGTGCATGACACTTGGACAAAACAAATTTCGAATTGCTTGAGGGCAAACAATTTTGGGAAAGGAGGATTGTGATGTCCCATTTTCTCAATCGAAGACCTTTGGCCTATTTTGTCAACTCGACGAACAAAAAAAATATATAAGGGTGATTTAAGTCACAATAAATTATTATAAAGTGCAATAAAAACAAAAACAAAAATATTAAAACACTTATATTATTTTATTTGGCTTGATAAAAATAAATAATAATCCCTATAGTCAAAGCGAGGGACAAATATCATTGTAAAGGGGTTATTATATTTTATTCTTTCTAGAGGGATAATGGCGACTTGGGGCAAAAGTGAACAATGACATTTAGGAAGGATAAAAACTATTATTAGTTATGTATTTCCTCCCTAGGAAATACGACTAGCTCTAAGAGTGGGAAAAATATATATGTGTGACAATATTTCTAGGACAAGTCCGACTTGGTCTAGGAATGAGCATGTAATTTGATTGGTTGGTTTGGAGGTTGGTTGTTGGCCCTTTTCCTTTAAACGGGAAATCAACTTGCCTCTTCCATCATCTAGAATTTTTTTGTCATTTTCCTTTGCATTGAGCTTCAGATTTTGCAAATAAATTCTAAGGACGAAACCCCTTAATAATTCATTCTCTTGTGAACGAAAACCCCAAGAGTTGTGAGGTTTTTTTACTCAATAATTCTCATTGATTGTAATCAGATTTTCAGTGTTATTCAGTCATTTCCAGCGCAGTGTATTTGAAGGCATTTGAAGAATAAAATTGCAGCAGTTCATCTTCTATTGGATCGACCCAATTGGGGCAGATTTGGCTTTGTTTTTGGAGGTATTTAGATCTGATTTTAATTGCTAAATCATCTACATATTTTTGGGAAATAAGCCAATTAGTTTCATAATTTTTTCAAAGGGTTTTTTTACCAATTTTATGATCTGATTTCTGAGTTGATTTGGCATCCAAAATTTTTGATTCTTATATGAATGAGTTCCTAAAAATATAGGCAAGCATCTGGGATAGAGAAAATAATTTTTGGAGTTCATTTGATGCCCTAAATGTGTGGGCCGAAATAGTAGGAGGGCTAAATCTGCATGTTTGGTAGTTATAATTTATTTACACCATCTTGTTCCTTGTATTTTTCCAAGTTCAGGCATATGTCATTTGCCTAGATCGGAGTTGTGTAGAGAAAGTTATGCTATCTTGAAGATTGCAACAGATTAAAATTTCAGATTTAAATTATTTTCCAGCTGTTGTAAAATCTGATTTTTGCCATAAATTCTCCAGGATTGTTCCAAGGGTTTGGGAGTAAAAATAATTATTGTATGTTGATTTTGGGTGTGTTTGCATATAAAACCCTAGTCGCTTTTTGCATAAATTAATCCCGGTTGCCCTAGTTTATTTCCCATAGCTGCCAAAAGTATATTTTATTATTTTATAAAGTGGGAAAATCTTTTATTTGGGCAAAAGATCTATTGGGGATCTTCCAGTATTATATTTTTGCTTCAGAAATTAATATGATATCTCAGCACAAAGCAACTAAAGTATTCTCAAATGTCATTACATGACACCCAAAATGACAACTTTCCAAAAGGTTATAGGTATGGCAAACATGTTTGTTGAGCATTCTACATAATAGTCAACTACTTGTTCTGGAAAATATCCCAGTCCAAACATAATTATAAAACTCCAACAAAAGAGTTTTATCTAGTTTAAACTCTGGTTTCTTCACAATGTACTAAAACATGGTATCCTTCTGGATTCATTTGCATTGAATTGTTTTTGTCCTACCGGTCCATCTACTTGGGAACGTAAGCTTCATGTTTTTGTAAATTCACCAATTACATCATTGTAATCACATGTGATGAAAGTAATTAGATTCATTTAGGAAGTCCCGACAATTAGCATTCATACCTTAGTTGAAGAGCAGTAAGACTTAAAAAGCCAAAAAGATTGAATGATACAACCTTAGGCAATGGCATTTTCATAACTAGTACACAATACCGTGGATTACAGACATCCCTTTATGATCTCTGTAACAAATTTTTCCTCCGGTATCTTCAAGATAGTATAAGTCACCTTGGCTTAAGATTCCTCATTACATTCATCAATTTCATATTTTGCAAAACAAGAAACCTGGGCTTTAGAACTTTAGAAGGTTTTCTACACTTGTTGATAACAAGTGTGGGTGCTTAGCCTCAACATTTCGAGAGAACCCTGTATTGACCAATAATTCCATCGTTTCTTTCATGTTTCCCTAGGATAAAAAGATTGAAGGGGAACCCTAAATAATACCCAGGCTTCCTCAGCCAAGATCCTGAACAGTTGGAGATCATTTATCTTGTGAACTCGAATGTTTCCATGTAAGAATTGGCCACAATGCTCACCATATTTGTACATTTTGCTTTCTTGGTCAATGGCAATCTTGTGAAGGAGATCAGCATGGGCAGGCATTAAAGAAGTGGGTGCCCAAATGGCTGGGTTTATGAATAAGAATAAGAACTGGGCGAGCTCCATTTCATGAAAACAAGATTCCTCCCAAAAAGCTAATGAGGGGTTCAGGATCTTCTCCAGATTATAGCAAACAGTTGATGGGGCACTTAACACAAATTTGATGATCAAAATCCTGGGACTGAAATATGAGGCTGAAAAACACCATCTTGGGAAGAAGCTCATCGTCAAGATTGATGCCTATGATGAAGGCTTGATACTCAAAACTTATGCTAAGTTTTCCCCTTCAATACCATATCTTTCAAAAGTTGAATCTTGGGTTCAACTAATCTTTCTGCTTTGTTGGTTAGAACTTCTAGTTGAATTCCCATTGGGTTTTGCCAGCATGATCAGTGTAATAATTAATTTTGGATTAGAATACCTATTTTGAAATGGGAATTTTCTGTACTAAAATTTAAGTTATAATGCCATCACCATCATCAGAGTTTTGTTTCAGATTGAATTTCTTTTATGGGTGTGGTTTTGCTGATTCGTTGTTTTAATTTCGTGCTCATTTTTTCTAATCGTATCAGTTATTAATCTTAAAAGCAGCTATCTTCTCCATAGATTTCTTCTGAGACTTTAATGCTGTCTTGCACTATTGTTCATCAACCTGCATTGCCCTCTTCCCTTAGCTTTAAAGCTCGGATTTTGGTTAACCATATCCACTTCTGGTCCTGTCAGTGCATGTCTCCATTGCATATTTCTTCATCAATCAATGTGTGATGATGGTGGTTTTAAGGTTTCGAGGGCAAGAATTTCACCTGTGATTTTTCAGTTGCTGTTCTCTGAACAGCAGAGTTTAATAGGCATCTAGTGTTATTGTTAGACATGCTAAATAGAAGTTACCGTTATTATTAGACTACATAGATATATTTTAACTCTAGTCTTATTGTTAGACATGGTAAACTTAAAGTTGTTATTATTAGACTACATAAATATATTGTAACTCTAGCCTTTTCATCTATAAAAGTAAGGTAGGGTGGGTGGATGATTCATTCAGTTAGGTGCAGTATTTTGCTATTCTTTCTTTCTACGTAATATACAGAGTCGATGTGTGTTTGAAGTAAGGGATCTGTTTACTTTGCACCACTGTTTTTATGCAAATTTAGTTTACAGAGTCTTGAGTTTTCAATTAAATGCAGTGTTTGCATTTGTGAACTTTCTGTCTAGCTTTCTGAGTCTAACAATACGCTGGTAATGATGTGTTTAGCTAAAATTTTGTTCACTCTTAAGTGCATTTCTGCACAGAATGAATTAAAATTTAACATTGTATCCTCTTCTACTTCTAGAAAGTGGACATCTGTGAATTTCTTCAACGAAGCTGCTCTCTTAATTCTAATCTTCAATTCACTAAGATTGTTCCCATATTAATCCAGGATTACCTATTTCAAAGTATCATCCCTTTTGATTTTAATCTCTTTCACTCAGTTTAGTAGGTTGATTTTTTCACTACACAAATGAGCTTCAATTTCACAAAACTTTTAGAGTGCATAATTATTTTTGTGCTGAAGATGTTATCTGTTACAACAGTAGCAAGAGCTGTGAGACCAGAAGCTCAGAAACGAGATAGCAATATCTTGACAAACACAATTACAAATTCATTTTCCTGAAAAAGTTTGTGTGATCATTTCGACTTTTTTATTTGCTTCTCAACTTTCACCATTTGCTGTGCTAAATCAGGGTTGTGCACAAGACCCTTATGAAGTAACCTAACCAGAGTATGCAATTGTAAACAACAGTTAGAGTAAAGCTTTCGCATTGCAACTGCAAAAAGAATATGCATCTACTCTTTCACAAGTGGCCGATAATCATTGACCTAAAAGATTTGGCAATCACATTATGAGAAATGTTAATGCCTAGAAGAGCTTGTTTCAAGACAACTGGTGTCTAAAAATATCAGGAAAGTCATTGTGCACAATAGCCTATGTTCTTTTAGGAGTTCTGCATCTCCAAAAGATATGCAAGGATATTGCAGACTGGACGCTTAAGAGAGTTAATGGCAAGAAATCGAATGTTGTCACCAGTAGGCAGTTTGTGAAAGAATAACTTCCGAGCAATCATCTGAGCCATAACATCAGCTTTGACTTCCGAATGGCAGCTCCAAGGTGCTGGCATTTAACTTTAGTAAGTTTGCATTTCCACTTCAAATTAAGACTTTGTTTCAAAGGCAATCCTGGAACGAGTTTCTGATAAACACATTTAAACAAAAATGGGTCAAGCCTACGGTTGTTAGGCCACCTCCAATCCTTCACAAAGTTGCATTGAACCACGGTGGACATCTTAACAAGTAATGATTCATCCAGAAGTTTCTGAATTTCATTTATAGCAGTCTGCTCAGTGTTATATAGGTGAAAAGGATATACTAAGAGAAACCAATGCTTCCATTGACAGCGAAATAAGTGCCATAGATCTCCAAATTGACAAACTCTTTATTAAACGTGTTTTCCTTTCAGACTAGATAGAAGAGCAAGGGGTGGCCCGTTAATTTGAATATGTCTATTCTATCAAATGGAGGAAGTTGGAAAGCTAAGACCATGTCGAAGGAGTTGCCTTTCCATTCCAATAGTTCGAAAGTATCTTGCCACACTTTCCACATATCATTAAGCAGGGCAGAGGCACTAAGTTTGAAAATTTAGGAGCAGCAGCTTTTCATACATATGCACTTCTTTCCATTGACCTTCAGAAGTAACAATTGAAAACCTATGGCAAACAAGAACTTACCATGGTTCAGAACTGTGAAGAGCCTGGATGGTCCATTTATAGATCAAGCATTTACCTTGTGTCCAAGGATCCATGATGCCAAGGCTTCCTTTTGTCTTTCAGCTGAATGCATTGAAATTAGGAGATGCCTTGCATACCCTTGCTGTCGTCCCATTTGGCCCAAATTTTTTTTTATAAGCTTGGTGATTCTGCTGTTGCAAGTTTTAGAAGGAAGCCAGCATGAAGAATAGTAAACATGAGTTGCAACAAAATCCTTGTTAGCAACTTTGATTCTATTAGCAAAAGATGGAAATTCAATTCCCCAACAGTCAAGCTTGGAAATTTGTTCAAAAACCAATTCCACCTGTCACTATGAGAGACTGAAAGGCCAAAGGGGATGCCCAAGTATCTTGTAATTTCTCCAAGTTGTATTCAATGCCAGTGAGGAGGAATCCAATGTGGAGCAAAGTCAACTTGAATGATAATAAATTCAGTCTTATGCATTGAAAGTTTAGAACCTGGAATAGCACAATACAACTCAAGTACATCCATAACATTGCCAATTTCCTCTTCGTTGTTGCAAAAAAAAGGGATACTATCATCAGCAAGATGGAGTTGAAGGCACAAGTATTGTTAGGAAGAGTGATCCCTTTAACAAGATTGTTGTCATGTGCCCTTTGCAGCAGGTATTAAGTCCAGGTCATTTCTGCTGATCGACTTAGCAGTTTTTCTTGTACGAATCAATTTCTATAAAATAAAGTAGAATGCTTGGACCCATTTCTTGTTTCAGAAATGACATGATATAAAGTATCTTATCTAAACACGCTTCTAGAATGTGGACATCTGTGAATTTCTTCAACGTAGCTGCTCTGTTAATTCCAATCTCCAATTCACTAAGACTGTTCCCCAGTAAATCCATGTTATCCCATTTGAAGTGTTTTTCATTTTGACTTTAATCTCTCTTTCATTCAGTATAGCATGTTGGTCTTTCCACTGTGCAGATGGGCTTCAATTTCACATTTTTAAAATAAAAAATTGAATATACACTTCATATATTTCCATAAATTATTTACAAGAAGGGCCTGTACAAAGAATCAGAAAGGGTGCACGAGAAATACAGGAATGTTACAGTTTCCTTAAACTAATGACAATGAGTAGCTAGATCAGAGTAGTCTGAAGGTTCAAATTGCTTAGCTTCTTTAAGCAGAAGATGTCCTTTCGCATGCAATTGCAATCTTACTTCACCTTGCCAAGCATGTCTAAAAGTCTCCAACGTACCCACTTCCAGGTTCCTCTTTGAAAACATATTAACATCTCAGTAACTCAGTTTCCAAAGGATGAAACGGGTGGACACACACACACACACACTGTGAAAGACTTGCAAAGGATCTACGAATTAGTAGGTTTAAATTTCTAAGAAGAGCAGCTCTTTCATTTCTGCTGATCAACCTAGCAGTTGTTCTCTGCTAAAGCTTTTACTACAAAGCCTGTACGAATCAGTTACTATGAAGTAATGTATAATACTTGAAAGCTGTTTCTTGTTTCAGAAATGACATGATATAAAGTCTATTATCTGAAACCGTTTCTTGTTTAAGAAATACTTAGGTTTGCTACTTTGTTGCAGCCATTTGTATTTTTAAATTTTGAAATGGATATGTTCCGTCTTCTTTGATATCAACTAGGTTGTAGTTCAAATTGGTATAATCCGGTAATATTACCAAGCCTGTTGTTATTTTGTGGTTCAAACTAATATAATTTAGACATTAAGTTGAAGGCTTTCATTAGATATTTGATTTTTGTGAGATTTTTGTGACGTGCATTTTTAATCATTGCCCAAATGACCTCCATGAATAATCATTAATCTAATGACATGATATAATTTTATAATCACCTAACTCGTTGCAGTACTTGTATATTGTATGATAAAGCATTGCTACCAGCACATCAACTGAGTGTGGACTGAGAACCCCACATACAGAAAACTTAAGAAAAGAGTGTATGAACAAAAAAGTAGCAAAGGTAACAGATATGAGAAACATATGAAACGAACTCCAAATACCAAATAAATTCAAATTGTTGTTATGGTCTACAAATTATATTTTTGCTTTAAAATAATAAAAACTTGTAAATCTCAGCATAAAATAACTCGTGTATTTTCGAATGAAATTTCAAATTGCTGTTATGATCTATTCATTAAATTTTTGCTTTAGAAACCTGTATGATATCTCAGCACAGAGTAACTAAGGTATTCTCAAATGGCATTACATCACACCCAAAATGATGACTTTCAAAAAGGTTTTGGTAAGGCAAACTTGGTTGCTTGCTCTGGAAAATATCCCAGTCCAAACATAATGATACAACTCCAACAAAAGCATTTTATTTTAGTTTTATATCTGAATTCTTGGCAGTGAAATAATGAAAGGTATTCGTCTGGGTTCATCGATATCGAACTATTTTTGCCCAACATTGCCAATCCTCCTATATTTTTAAATTCACCAATTACATCACAACAAACACACACAATTAAAGTAATTAGACTAATTTAGAAAATCCAGCAATTGGCATGTATACCTTGGTTGAAGAGCAATAAGACTTGGAAAGCAATTAAGATTGTACGCTCAAACACTAGTTTACAGATGCCTTAGCAATGGCATTTTCATAAACAGTCCACAATGCCCTTTTACAATCTCTGTAACAAACTTTGCCTCTCACTTTATCCTCAAGATGGTATAAAGCTGCTCGGGCCTGAAATGCCCCTTCTCATTCACAAATTTCATATTTTGCAGAACTAGAAAACTGGGCTTTAAAAGCTTTTCTAAGCTCATTGATAACAAACGTGGGTGCTTAGCCACATAATTTAGAGAGAACCCTGAATTGACCAAAAATTCCATCTTTTCTTTTACGTGTTCCTGGGATAAATTAAAGATTAAAGGGGAAGCCCTAACTAATTCCCAGGTTTCCTCAGCCGAGAGCCTGCACAGTTGGAGATTGTCTATCTTGGACTCTAATGATTCCATGCGAGAAATGGCCACGATGCTCACAACATATTTGTACATTTTGCTTCCTTTGTCAATGGAAATCTTGTCAAGGAGATCAACTTGGGCAGGCGTCAAAGAAGCGCATATCAGAACGCATGGGTTTATCACTAGGAACTTGGCAAGCTCCGTTCCTGAATAACACATCCCTACCAAAAAGCAACCGAGGGTTTCAGGATCTTCTCCAGATTATAGCAGAGAATTTTCGGGTCTCTGAGCAGCGCTTTGATGAGCAAATCCTGGGACTGAAATATCCTCCCGAGAAACGTCGTCTTGGGAAGAAGCTCATCGTCAAGACTGATGCCCATGATGCAGGGCATGACAGTCAAAAGTTTCGCCAGTTTCCCCCTTTCAAAACCCAAATCTTTCAAAAATTGAATCTTGGGTTCGAGCACTCTTTTCGCATTCGTCTTCAGCAGTGTGGGTTGAGTTCTCATTTTCTTTGCAATCTCATCTCTACTGAAACCGATTTTACTCAGCATGTGAACAAATTGCTCCACATTTTTGAGGGTTTGTAGCCTCTCCAAAGACAGGACGGATTTGAATATCCGTGTGATGCCTTGGGGAGAGATGTTAAACTTGCTGCTGGCGAATTCTGCAAACAGATTTTTTGAATGGACAGTGGTACTACTAACATTGCTGCTTGAAAGCATTGAGAAATTTTTGGGCAAAGGAAATGGTGATTCTTGACATGCAGACAAAAAAATGAATCTGCGATTTGCAAGTGCCTGCCAGTAAATTATCTTCAAAATCACCATGATCTGTGGTATCACTCTTCCTGCAACTCTGCTCCTGTTTGATTGAATAAACTGTGATTTGTCTGATTTTGCTCTGTATACGGGCTTTGCTTCTGCGGCTTTTTTTTCCCCTTACAATAAACCAATAAAAATGTGAAACCTTTAAAAATTACAAATCTCATTTTAAAATGTTTTTAGGCATGGAGGGAGCTCCATGAAACAAAATTGAAAGTTAATAGACTATAATCTTTTTCCCTTTATTTTGGGGGTAGGGGGAAGGTGTCTTGAGGAATTCCACGTGAGAATTTTTATGAAAGGAGAATATTGTAATGAAGTGAAATCTTTTTAATGTCCACGAGGCTAAAAATAGCCTATGAGATGGTAAAACCGTTTTAGCTAAACTCTTCACTAAACATATCTTATAATGACAAGAGTGTAATTTTTATGTAGGATGCCACATAAATAGAAAAACCTTAAAAGAGTATCTCCTTGTTCTATTTTATAGAGGAAGATTCATTTTTTCCTTGGGTTGGAAAATACTTTATGGACCTTTTGGCTGTAATATTTTGGCATAAAAATTCCTCCATGGGACCACACCCTTAATATTTTAAGTTGGATTAACTCTGGAGGATTTGAACTAAGAGTAATTGACTTGTAAACATAAATCCACACCAAAATGTCTTACCATGGGGTCTGATAAGTTGCTTCTATTTTGTTGACTTGTTGTAATCTCTTTTGAATAGAGGTCTTTAGGCATGTGCAACAACACTGAGGAAGGAATGATACATCCCTCAAAGGGAGGAAGTCTTGAGAGAAGATGAAGGATCATGGGGCTCCCAACCATCATGTTTGTTAATAGCAAAGGGAAACAAAACTCCCTACCGATGTAGAGGAAGAGCTAAGACATCGGTGTCGAGAGGTTTCCTGAGAGGGTGCAACAACAATAAGTGATTTGCCACAAGGAGTAAAAGGACTCCATCCATGATATGAATTAAGTATGATATTTGGTTCACAACACACTAGATACATAGCTTAATGTGTTATAGAAGTAAATCTGAAATTGAAAGAACAAAATTACAAAAATAACAGTAATTTATTATAAATGAAAGTGTGTACAAAAAGGAAAATCCATGAATGAGAGATATGTGCCTTGAAGTTTGCATTCTTCATTCCATAGTATTTAATTTATGGTAACACAATGGAAAAACTGAAAAGTTATTATAAATAATAAAGGGTTCTGAATGAAAACCGAAAGGTCGCCCTCATGTAGATGACATGTATCCACCTTAGAAGTGGAGATGAATGGACAAAAGGTGGACTAATTGCCAAATTTTGGTTGGTATCCACCTTAGAAGTGGAGATGAATGGAAAAAGTGAACTAATTGCCAAATGTTGGTTGATGATATTATTTTAGTAGTGCCACTTGTCGGGTGTCATGCCTCATATCTCGTTGATCATAATTTGAATAGTAATATGTATTCGAGTGTCCATCAAGAAAACTAGTTAATGTGTAGTGCAAATATGTCTAGCATTAATTCAATGCTCTTGGCTGCATACTTCACCAACCTCACTATCAAGGAGGCTTGAAAGGAATTTCCCTTGTGCCTATGCTTTTAACTCTCATTTTGCAAATGATTTCATGTTATTTGTACATAGCACTAAACAAGAGATTGTTAATACTCAAGAACTCCTTGATGTTTGTTGTGAAATGTTTGGGTCCAAGTTGTGTGATCACAAAACCTAAGCCATACTCATCAAAGGTGCTCCTAAACTTGTATAGAAACCCCTAGCCTAGTACATCATCCCCATGGGAAAATTATTTGTTACTTAGGTATCCTCTTTGATATCCATCTCTTGCCCGTGATAAGTAGGACTGTGTATTTAACAAAATTCAACAAAAAAGTAGAAAATTGGTCTTGTAAGTTTCTCTCTTTAATATGGATGTTCATTTTTTTGGCCAACCATACTTATTACTTATCTTGTTGGATCCCATTTAAATCATCTTACTACAAACTTATTCAAATTGTCGGTAACTTCCTTTGGACAAGTTGTTCAGGCAAAAAGGGATTATGGCCATCACTTGGGATATTTGTGCTCATTGTAAATTTGCTAGTGATCTTGGAATTATTGACCCTTTAATTGTAAGGGAAATGTCTTGTTGTTGCCAAATGGTTTGAAATAGCTACTTAAGGTACTAAACCATTAAACATCCTTGTTAGGAAAATGTGTTAGAATTGCCACTTATAAACACTCGTGGGCCTCCACCCCTTATGAGGATTAAATTCTTAATGCCCAGTTTTTACTATTTGTCGCTCTCTTCCTCTTAAACATAATTAGGTGGTTTGAAAATAACTTAATTCTCTTTTATAGTGGCACCATCATTCCCCTTGACGTGGAATGAGTATTCCCAACTCTAAATTTGTTTATTTGAGCTAATAATCTTCCTCTTGTTATTCAGCTTAAATATAGAGCCTATTCCTTTGCAAGTATTTATGGGATCCAATCACTTATAATTGGCTTCCAGGGAATCTATTGCACTGTATATTTGGGTTGCTTACTACCCCACAAGAGAGCTTATGTTTCAATCATTCAATTGATTCCCCTTGAAGTAATCTTTAAGATTATTGTAAATTTTACATCCACATGGAAACATTTTCATTGGTGAAACTAATTGGTTATAACCTTCGGCATACCAAGACATCTGTCTTAGCTCATACAACTTCCATTTCGATTAGAAACCTCTCTTGATGTTAAATGGTCAATGTCATTCCCCAACTTTCTTTGGCATCACATGGCTTGTAATATCTGGTAGGCCCTGGCAGTACGATAGGAAGGTTGTTCACGATGGGTGCTCGAATGTCTTTTGCATCGAGAAAGATGGGCGCAAGTTTAACTTGTCACCATTAAAAGATGAGGAGAAAGGAGAGGTACACAATGGAGTTTGCGCAAAGACTTTACTACTATCCGGATAGGAATTCTTGCGAGAAGCAGATAAAGGGGAGGCGTATTATGCGCTGGTCTCTAAAGAAATTCCTGAAGACTGTGTATTATGCGTTGGTCCCTAAAGAAATACATGAAGATTGTCTGATTGCACAAGGCAAGAGGTTCCGACGGAAGTACGCAAGGTGTTGAATGAATTTTCAGAAATTGTGACAAAGGAATTGCTGCAAGGATTGCTGCCAGTACATAGCATCAGCCACCAACCAAGAGCAAGTTTGCCAAACAAGGCCCCATATAGGATGACCCCAAAAGAAAATGGAGAAGTGTGCAAGCAAGTACATGAACTGTTTGATAGAGGGCTAGTGCGCAAAAGTTTGAGCCCATGTGCAGTACCAGCAGTGTTAACACCAAAGAAAGGAGGAGAATGGTGCATGTGTGTTGATTCCAAAGCCATCAACAAGATTACTATTAAGTATAGGTTCCCATTACCCAGGATGGACAACTTGATGGATTGCCTTAGTGGTGTGCGGTACTTTTCAAAGATCGACTTGAAGAGTGGTTATCACCAGATCCGCATTAGGGAAGGAGATGAGTGGAAGACCACATTTAAAACAAAGGAGGGTTTGTATGAGTGGTTAGTCATGCCCTTTGGGTTAACCAATGCCCCAAGTACTTTCATGAGACTGATGAATGAGGTGTTGAAGCCATTTTTGGGAAAATTTGTGATTGTATATCTGGATGATATACTGGTATTTAGCAAAACAAAGGAAGAACACATTGAACACCTACGTAAGGTAAGTGCTTGCATGTAAGAAGTGAAGTTGTTAATAAACATAAAGAAGTGTAGTTTTATGTGCAAGGAGCTAGTATACTTGGGTTTTGTAATATCCCAAGAAGGTTTGCAAGTGGATCCCGAAAAGGTATGTGCAATTATCGAATGGCCCTCACCGAGAAATGTGACCGAGGCACGAAGTTTTCATGGATTGGCAAGTTTTTATCGATTGTTCATTAGGAGCTTTAGTGGGATATGTGTAGTGATCACGGAGACCATGAAGGGAGATCACAAGGAGTTTGTGTGGATAGACAAAGTAAAGTGCAGCTTTCAACAATTGAAGAAAAGGATTACGGTGCAACCAGTGTTAGCATTACCAAGTTTTGAGAACGTATTCCAAGTGGATTGTGATGCAAGTGGAACAGCTATTGGTGCAGTACTAAGCCAAGAAGGAGGCCCATTGCTTATTTCAGCAAAAACTTGAATGATGCCAAAAGGAGATACTCGACCTATGAACAGGAGTACTACGCGATAATCCAGACGTTGAAGAAATGGAGGCATTATTTGTTGCCAAACAAATTTGTCTTGTACACTGACCATCAGGCGCTACAGTTCGTCAATAGCCAAGCCAAGTTGAACCAAAGACATGAAGTGGGTAGAATTCCTACAGAGTTACTCATTTGTATTGAAGCACCGCAATGGAAAATCCAACAAAGTCACGGATGCGTTGAGCAAAAGAGTGGTGATGTTGACAGAAATGTGTAATAAAGTATTGGGATTTGAAACCATAAAGGAGCTATATGCATTGGACAAGGATTTCGGGGAAGCATGAGAGGCATGTAAGGAATCAAGCTGGCAAAGATATAACGCCTTAGATTATTTTATCCAGGAAGGAATGTTGTTCCGAGGAAGGCAGTTGTGTATACCACAAGGATCAATGCGCAAATATCTAATTATTAGAGAAAAGCACGGTGGAAGGCTTGGAGGACACTTCGAAGGCGACAAAACTTTGGCGCAGTTACAGGAACAATACTATTGGCCAAAGATGAGCATAGATGTGCGCAAGTATGTGCAAAGATGTAGGGTTTGTCAATTAGCCAAGGGGCACAAAAAAAATACCAAAGGGACCATGGGAGGATATTCGTATGGATTTTGTGTTAGGACTGCCAAAACTCGGATAGGGAATGACTCCATTTTTGTGGTAGTCGATAGGTTTTCAAAGATGGTGCATTTTATTGCATGCAAAAAAAGACTAGTGATGCGTCGGGTATTGCGCATATGTTTTTCAAAGAAGTGGTGCAATTACATGGGTTACCAATGAGCATAGTGTCAGACAAGGATACCAAGTTCCTAGGACATTTCTGGAGAACTTTGTGGAGGAAGTTAGGAACAAGGTTAACTAGTAGTTCATCTAACCATCCCCAAACTGATGGACAAACATAACTAGAGAACCAAAGCTTAGGCAATTTGTTGTGCAACCTGATAGGAGGTAGACCAGGCCAATGGGACACAATATTGGTGCAAGTGGAGTTTGCCTACAATAGTTCAGTTAATAGGAGCACAAGGAGAACTCCATTTTAGATTGTCTATGGAGCAAGTCCAAGAGGAGTTACAAAATTGTGCAAGGTAATGGACAACCGAAGCACAAAAGCAGAAGAATATGCAAAATATATGCACGAGCTACATGAGGAAGTGCACAAAAAGTTGGAAAGGAGTAATCAAGGTTACAAAGAACACGCGGATAAAGGACACCAAGATCAAGTGATGGCCCATTTGCAGAAAGAAAGGTTTCCCAAAGGAACTTATAATAAGCTAAAACTGAAGAAAATTGGGCCAAATGCATACAAGTTAGAATTGCTTGAAGGATTAGATATCTCACCAATATTCAATATTTCAGATTTATATGAATTTCACGAAGGAGACACCAGTATACAGATGGGAAAAGAGCAGCGCGCAGAGGAATTAGGAGATGATGCACTAGAAATTGGAAGTAGTCTAGATTGGAGAAGACAGATACCGAAGCGAAAAGTCGAAGAAATTGAGGCTATATTAGACTCAAGGGTAATAAAGAAGACGCGTAGGAAGGAATACTAGGAATACCTAGTAAAATGGAAGAAATGCGCAGCAGAAGATGCAACATGGATAAGTGCGGAGTAGCTTGGTCGGCTAGACCATACTCTGAATATCAGCTCGTGAGACGGAGCTCACTTTTGGTTTACCTGGGGTATTTGATGCTGGGGCATCACAGGAGACTTGGGTAATTACATAAATTTTTGCCCAAGCAAAGTGGAGCACACGTGAGAATTGAAGGAGGTTAGCATAAGCAGTCAAGGCGCGGGAAAATAGAAGTACGACAGCATGTGAAGATCAAACATAAGCTTTGTAGGCATTAAATAAAATAGGGGACACACGGATAATGAAGAAAGAACCAGAGTGTATGCAGAAGAAAAATATGGGAAAGAAGAAAAGGCAAGGGCAGGTACAAAATTGTCAACTCAGCTGTGACATGAAATGCCCAACTAGACACTCTCTCAACAACTAAGTTGGAGGTAGGTAACCGCCATTAATGCACAGGAATTCAAATTCAGGATTAAGTGGGATTTTGAGAGGATTCTAGAAAGGATTTCAAATTCCTTCTGAGAGGGAACAGGGATTTATAAATAGCTGTCTTTTGTCTGGTTTAGGTATTGCTGGGAAGGCTGGAAGGAGAGCTTTAGAGAGAGCTTTGGTGGAAGAAATCTTTAGAGACTTAGGAAGTTTGGAAACCACCACCCTCTGTCATCTGTCAATTTGTGATCATCCCACCAAGGTTTGAACATTATAGATGCTGTATGGCTTTAGCCAAGAAAAATTGAAATTTTGTTGTGACATTTTCGCTGTGTTAACTCTGAGAAACGGCATGCTTGGGGAGTACCCGGTAGACGCCTATCCGTACGCCGTCACTATGGTCTACACATTATATTTTTGCTTTAAAAGCTTGTAAGAAATCTTAGCATAAAGTAAATCAGGTAATTTCAAATTGCTGTTATGGGCTATTCATTATATTTTTGCTTTAGAAAACAGTATGATATCTCAGCACAAAGTATTTAAGGTATTCTCAAATGGCATTACATAACACCCAAAATTATCACTTTCCAAAGGTTTTGATATGGCAGTGCAATAACGAATTGTATTCTTCTGGATTCATCTGTAATGAATTATTTTTTCCCTACATTTCTGAACTCCATATTTTTTAAATTCACCAATTACACCACAACAAACACATGCAATTAAAGTAAATTGACTAATTTAGAAAATCCAGCAATTGGGATGCATACCTTGGTTGAAGAGCAACAAGACTCGGAAAGCCAAAAAGATTGAATGCTCGAACACCAGTTTACAGATACAGATGCCTTAGCAATGGCATTTTCATAAACAGTCCACAATGCCGTGGATTCATGATGCCCTTTATGATCACTGTAACAAACTTTGCCTCTGGCATTATCAACATAGCGAAAAGCCGCTTGGGCCTAAAATGCCCCTCCCCATTCATAAAATTCATATTTTGCAGAACTAGAAACCTGGGCTTTAAAAGCTTTTCTAAACTCATTGATATCAAACGTGGGTGCTTAGCTACAAAATTTAGAGAGAGCCCTGTGTTGACCAAAGTTTTCATCTTTTCTTTCACGTTTTCCTCGGATAAATAAAGGATTGAAGGGGAAGCCCTAACTAATTCCCAGGTTTCCTCAGCCGAGAGCCCGCACAGTTGGAGATTTTTTATCTTAGACTCTAATGTTTCCATGCGAGAATTGGCCACGATGCTCACTATACATTTGTACATTTTGCTTCCTCTGTCAATGGCAATCTTGTGAAGGAGATCAAATTGGGCGGACGTCAAAGAAGCGCGTATCAGAACGCCTGGGTTCATCGCTAGGAACTTGGCGAGCTCCGTTGCCTGAAAACCACATCCCTCCCAAAAAGCAACTGAGGGTTTCAGGATCTTCTCCAGATTATAGCAAAGAATTGTCGGGTCTTTGAGCAGCGCTTTGATGAGCAAATCCTTGGACTGAAATATCCTCCCGAGAAACGTCATCTTGGGAAGAAGCTCGTTCTCCAGACTGATGCCCATGATGCAGGGTCTGACCGTCAAAAGTTTCGCCAGTTTCCCCCTTCAAAACCCAAATCTTTCAAAAGTTGAATCTTGGGTTCCAGCACTCTTTTCGCACTCGTCTTCAGCAGTGTGTGTTGAGTTCTCATTATCTTTGCAATCTCATCTCTGCTGAAACCGATTTTACTTAGCATGTGAACAAATTGCTCCACATTTTCGAGGGTTTGTAGCCTCTCCAAAGACGGGACGAATTTGAATATCCGGGCGATGTCTTGGGGAGAGATGTTAAACTTGCTGCTGGCGAATTCTGCAAACAGATTTTTGAATGGGGAGTAATACTATTAACATTGCTGCTTGAAAGCGTTGAGAAATTTTTGGGCAAAGGAAACGGTGATACTTGAGATGCAGACAAAAAAATGAATCTGCGCTTTGCAAGTGCCTGCCAATAAATTATCTTCAAAATCACCATGATTTGTGGTATGACTCTTCCTGCTACTCTGTTCCTGCTTGAATGAATAAAAAGTGCTCTGTATACGGGCTTTGCTTCTTCGGTTTTTTTAATCTCTTTTTGACCTTTATTTTGGGGGTGGGGGAGGGTAGCTTGAGGAATTCCACGTGAGAATTTTATGAATGGAGAATATTGAAATGAAATGAAATCTTTTTAATGCCCATGAGGCTAAAAATAGCCTATGAGACAACAAAACTATTTTAGTTAAATTTTTCGGTGAACATATCTTGTAATGACAAAAATGTAATTTTTATGCAGGATGTCACATAAATAGAAAAACTTTAAAAGAGTATCTCCTTATTCTATTTTATAGAGGAAAAATCATTTTTTCCCAATGGTTGGAAAATACTTTATGGACCTTGTCATTTGTATATTTTTGGCACAAAAAATTCCTCCATAGAACCACACCTTTAATATTCTAAGTTGGATTAACTCGGAGGATATGAACTAAGAGTAATTGATTTGTAAAAGTAAATCCACACAAAAATGTCTTACCATGGGGCTTGATAAGTTGCTTCTATTTTTGACTCATTGTAATCTCTTTTGCATAGGGGTTTTTAGGCATGTGCAACAACACTAAAGAAGGAATGATCTGTCCCTCAAAGGGAGGAAGTCACGAGAGAAGATGGAGGATCATGGGGCTCCTAACCATAATGTTTGTTAATAGCAAAGGGAACCAAAACTCTCTACCAATGCAAAGGAAAAGCCAAGGCATTGGTGTTAGAGAGATTTCTAAGAGGGTGTAACAACAATAAGTGTTTTGCCACAAGGAGTAAAAGGACTCCATCCATGATATGAATTAAGTATGATATTTGGTTTACAACGCACTAGCTACATAACTTAATGTGTTATAGAAGTAGATCCGAAATTGAAAGAACAAAATTACAAAAATAATAGTAATTTATTACAAATGAGAGAGTGTACAAAAAGGAAAATTCATGTATGAGAGATATGTGCCTTGAAGTTTGTGTTCTTCATTCCATAGTATTTAATTTATAGTTACACAATGGAAAAGCGAAAAGTTATTAAAAATAATAAATGAAGGGTCTTGAATGAAAATCGAAAGGTCACCCTCGTGTCGATGGCATGTATCCACCTTAGAAGTGGAAATTAATGGACAAAAGTGGACCAAAAGCCAATTTTTGGTTGATAATATTATTTTATTAGTGTCACTTGTCGGGTGTCATGTCTCATATCTTGTTGATCATAATTTGAAACGTAATATGTATTCGAGAGTTCATTAAAAAAATAGTTTGTGTAGTGTAAATATGTCTAGTGTTACTTCGATGTTCTTGGTGCATACTTCACCAACCTCACTATCAAGGAGACTTGAAAGGAATTTCCCTTGAGCCTATGTTCTTAACTCTCGTTTTGCATTTGATTCCATGTTATTTGTACATAACACGTAACAAGAGATTGTTAATACTCAAGAACTTTTGATGTTGGTTGTGAAGTGTCAGGTCCAAGTTGTGTGATCACAAAACTTGAGCCATACTCATCAAAGGTGCTCCTAAACTTGTATGGTAACCCCTAGCCTAACACGTCATCCCCCATGGGAAATTTCCTCATTACTTAGGTATCATATTTGATATCCTTCTTTATCTCTCCGACATCGATGTCGAGAGATTTCTGAGAGGGTGTAACAACAATAAGTGTTTTGCCACAAGGAGTAAAATGACTCCTTCCATGATATGAATTAAGTATGATATTTGGTTCACAACGCACTAGCTATATAGCTTAATGTGTTATAGAAGTAGATCCGAAATTGAAAGAACAAAATTACAAAAATAACAGTAATATATTACAAATGAGAGAGTGTACAAAAAGGAAAATTCATGTATGAGAGATAGTGTGCCTTGAAGTTTGTGTTCTTCATTCCATAGTATTTAATTTATAGTTAGACAACGAAAAAATGAAAATTTATTAAAAAGAATAAATGATGGGTTCCGAATGAAAACCGAAAGCTCACCCTCATGTCGATGACATGTATCCATCTTAAGTGGAAATGAATGGACAAAAGTGGACTAATAGCCAAATTTTGGTTGATGATATTATTTTAGTAGTGTTCCTTATCGGGTGTCATGTCTCATATCTCGTTGACCATAATTTGAAACGCATTATGTATTTAAGAGTTCATAAAAACTAGATTATGTGTAGTGTAAATATGCCTAGCGTTAATTCGATGCTCTTCGCTACATACTTCACCAACCTCACTATCAAGGACACTTGAAATAAATTTCCCTTGTGCCTATGCTATTAACTCTCATTTGCAAATCATTCCATGTTATTTTACATAACAATGAACAAGAGATTGTTAATATTCGAGAGCTTCTTTATGCTTGTTATGAAGTGTTAGGATCCAAGTTGTGTGATCGCAAAACTTAAGCCATACTCATTAAAGGTGCTCCTAAACTTGTATGGAAACCCCTAGCCTAGCATGTCACCCCCGGGATATTTACTTATTACTTAGGTATCCTCTTTGATATCCATCTCTTGCCCCTTGATATGTAAGATTGTGTGTTTAACAAAATTCAACAAAAAAGTGAAAAATTGGTCTTGTAAGTTTCTCTCCATAATAGGGGCATTTATTGTTTTTTGGCCAACCATAATTATTACTTATCTTGTTAGTTCTCATCTAAATAATCTTACTACAAACTTATTCAAATTGTCGGTTTCTTCCTTTGGACAAGTTGTTCAAGTAAAAAGGGATTATGACCATCACTTGAGATATTTGTGCTCATTGTTAATTTTCCAATGGTCTTGGAATTATTGATAGTTTAATAGTAAGGGAAATGTCTTGTTGCCAAGTGGTTCGTAATAGCTACTCAAGGTACCAAACCATGGAACATCCTTCATTGTTAGGAAAATCTATTAGAATTGCCACTTATAAACACTCATGGGCATCCACCCCGTGGGAGGATTAAATTCTTAATGTCCAGCTTTTTTTTTACTATTTGTGGCTCTTTTCCTCTTAAACATAATTAGGTGGTTTGAAAATAAATTGCTTCTCTTTTATAATGGCACCATCATTCCCTTTGACATGGAATGAGTATTATTAACTCTAACATGTGGTGGAATGCATGTTTATTTGAGCTAGCAATCTTCCTGTTGTTGTTCAACATGAATATAGAGCCTATTCCTTCGCAAGGATATATGGGATCCAAAACTTATAATTAGCTTCAGGAATCCATTGCACTATATATTTGGGTTGCTTACTACCCACAAGAGAGGTTATGTTTCAATCATTCATTTGATTCCCTTATAAGTGCATCTTAAGATTATTGTAAATTTTGCATCCCCATGGAAACATTTTCATTGGCGAAACTAATTGGTTTTAACCTTTAGCATAACAAGACATTTACATTAGCTCATGTAACTTCCATTTCGATTAGAAACCTCTATTGATGTTAAATGATCAATGTCATTCCCAACATTTTTGGCATCACATGGCTTATAATATTTAATAGTATCCTCCCAAAGCCAAACATCAATTATTACACTTTGGCATATTCTTCATATGAAGTTTCTTGTTGGCCACACATTATCCAAACTCATAATTTCTACATGCAAATGACCTTTTTGCCCCACTCTTGGAGAAGTTCCTAATATTTTCTAAAAGAACTTCCTCTTCTCGGTTGTGCTATTCTCTTCTCTCCTCACTTCCTAATCTATTTCCCACTTATTCCAACAAAAAAACCCTCTTTGGTATTATTTCCCCTCCCCTCTCTCAATCATTTGGGATATTAATATTTCAGTCATAATCTTCTAATTTTAGAAAAATCGATGTCAACAATTGTGCGTTGGAAATGGTTATGAATTATCTATTCAACAAGCTTGTATTTTTTTACATATCGTTGTAAGTGGAGCATATCAACTTGCCAATCCATAACACAATTGTGGTTATTAATCAACTCAAGGATCCTCTCACATAACTACGACAATAGGCTACACGTACTACCACTCATTAATTTTACATTTTGCTCGTACATCCGACTATAATTGTTAATGACGTGTTCCTAATGGTTTGTTTCTTATATAGGGGCCCTCAAAACTATTTGACTCTTGTACTCTAATGTATTAATACTTCACAAAAACATCTTAATTAAAAAAGGTTTGAGATCCAACTTATGCATTGAAGGGCCCAAAAACACAAAATAAGAATATGTACAAAAAATGAAAAAAATGATTTTGGAAAATTTCAAAATTTTACTATTAACGAATGCTACGCCTTGACCTATTGCTTGTATTAGGATATGAGTAGCCGAATTGTGGCTTACCATATAATTTTATTATATCATTTATACTTTCTCATGCTTAATAGGTCGGCCTTGATGATGGCCATAGCATATGAATAGTATATATAGGGGATTATAGGTAGTATTTCATTATCATTTGAGCATTTGAGTCTTATTATTTGGTTTGGAGGTTGCCCCCTCGAAGTGGTGAAGCTATTCTAATTGCATATTGAGATCATTATTCTGAAATATTGTGTTATTTGGTGTTCTATTATTGCTCTTAATCTAAATTATACAAGTAATTTCATTACAAGTGGTATCGTAGTTGCGATCCGGGTGAAATTAGGGAAAAAACCATAATTTTTTGTTTCCGCCACATATTGAGAACCAGAGAAAATTGGTGGGATATATTTTTACCAGAGTTGTAAAGCATTTCAAGTAAGGTTCCCTAAAAATTTTAGACTTTTTTATTTATTTTGCAAAAGTTATTACAAATTTAGGGTTTTTCATAAAATCACTCCCTAGGGTGAAAATTGTAGAAAATTTTCAAGTTCTTTACATTTTCGGAAAGATCTCAAAAAAATAGTATTAGTATCTTCTCTGTGTTTTTTCTGTTCAGCCAAAATTGTATCGAAACCCTAAACCCTAAGGTTTGACATCATGACGGGGCCTTCCACAAGAGTAAAAAAGAATCCAGTTACTCCAAGTAAAACCCCAGATAAAGATGGGATAGTGATTGAAGAGATGGAGTCAGAAGGGGTAAATATAGATTCCTCAGCACTAGGGTTTACCTCAGTTGATCATAAGGTGAGCCAACTTGAGTATGAGGTACGAAATGTACAATCTGAGATGGCCTCTAAAGGAGACATAGCCCAAATCAATCATAGGTTGGATGATATCATGCAACATGTAAAGGGTAACCAATATGGCCCAAATCTAGCCCATATCAACCAAGGAGGACCTTCAGTTCAAAATCATGGACAAACTAACCATATTGGATCACTTTTCCAGTCCCATCAGAATCAAACTTATTCGCAACCACGGAACATGATGCCGAAAGTGGATATGCACAAATTTGATGGTAAGGATGCCCTTAATTGGATAAATCAAATTGAAAATTTCTTTGAGTTACATCAAACACCATCAGGACAAAAGGTGACATTGGCATCCCTATATCTTGAACCCGACTAATTTGTTTGGTATCGTTGGTTATGTGCTCAGAGGCAAAAGAATGGTCTAGGTGTCACTTGGATAGTTTTTACCGAGGAGTTATAATTGCACTATAGTTCTAGTGTTTCAGAGAACTACTTTAGTTAATTAGCAAAGTTATGGAAAATAGGATCAGTCAAAGATTATGTGCATCAATTCCAAAACCTATCCTTAAGGGTGGAGAATATTCCAGAAGAGAATCTGAATGACCTGTTTCTTGGGGGTCTTAAGGACCACATCGAGCATGAGGTACGTATGTTTAATCCAATCATGATTTCTGATTCTCTTATCATGGCACGTCGTGCGAGAGGAAAAAGTTCTTTGTAGTAGGAGGTCGCCTTTCATTAACACCGGAGACCATAATATCTCTTCCCCTTCATTTTCTGGGCCAATTAGACTGACTCCTCAACAAATGGAAGAAAAGAGAGCAAAAGGATTATGTTTTAACTGTGATAGCAAATATGGACCGGGACATAAATGTGCTGAGAAGAAGTTGTTCTATATTGACGGAGGTAATGAGGATGATGAGGAAGCTGAAATTATAGGAGAGGCTGAGGAACCAGTAGAAGATGAAGTAGAGGATCACCAACCTACAATTTCTTGCCATGCATTGTCAAGTATTAGTACTCCTCAAACACTCAAGGTTATTGGCTATCTCAAAAAATAGAAGGTGACGGTGTTGATTGACTCAGGGAGTACTCATAACTTCATAAATAGTAAGTTAGTTGCCTACCTCAATTGTTTTATTTACCCAGCTCTAGAAATGTAAGTTATGATTGCAGATGGTGGGACAGTCAAGTGCACATGAAAGTGCCATAGTATCAAGCTTTCCATGGGAGACTACATGTTAGACTCACCTATGTTTGTTATTTCTATGGGAGGGGTAGATATTGTTTTGGGGGTCCAATGGCTCACAACCTTAGGTACTATAGAGATGAATTTCCAAGAATTGTTCATGTGATTTCATTCAGATGGAAGGACAATACAATTGAATGGGATGGTAGCTAAGTCTCCACATAGATTATTAGCTCTCATCAAATGCAGAAGGTTCTTAGAAAAGGAGTGGATGGATTTATAGCAAAGCTATTTTCCATAGAAGTACAAAATACAGAGTCTTCAATGCCACCCGATCTTCAGAAGATTGTGGATGCTCACTCATCTATTTTTGATGCAATTCCAAAGGGACTACCACCAGTTAGGGATCATGATCATGCCATTCAATTGATTCTAGGGAGCTAAACACCTAACATCAGACCATACAAATACCCATATTCCCAAAAAAGTGAGATCAAGAAAATGGTGGAGGAAATGTTGAAGGAAGGTATCATCAAGCATAGCCAGAGTGCATATTCTTCACCAGTGGTCATGGTACATAAGAAGGATGAAACATGGAGGATGTGTCCAGATTACCGAGAACTCAACAAGTACACCATCAAAGATAAGTTTCCTATTCCAGTAATTGATGATTTACTTGATGAATTGCATGGTGTTATTTATTTCACAAAATTAGATCTTCGTTCAGGGTACCATCAAATTAGGATAAAAGAGGAAGATGTTCATAAAACGGCTTTCAGGACTCATGAGGGCCATTATGAGTTTTTGGTAATGCCTTTTGGTCTTACAAATGTTCCCTCAACCTTTCAAAGCTTGATGAACACTATTTTTAGGCCGTTTTTAAGGAAATTTGTATTATTTTTCTTTGATGACATATTGATTTACAGTAAGACATGGGAAGAACACTTATAACATGTAAATAACGTGTTGGAAGTTTTGGAGAAACATACTCTGTATGCAAAGCCATCCAAATGTTCTTTTGGTGTATAAGAGGTAGAGTACTTGGGTCATATTGTATCCCATGAAGGCGTCAAAGTTGATCCTCAGAAGATCAAAGCTATGGTGGATTGGCCAAGGCCCAAAAATCTCAAAAATCTTCGTGGGTTCCTAGGACTAACAGGTACTACAAAATATTTGTGTGGGGATATGGTAGAATAAAGAACCCCACTCACCGCATTGCTAAAGAAGTATGCTTTCCATTCGACAGATGTAGCCACTAAATCCTTTGAGCACCAAGAAAGCCATGTGCAAAGACCCCGCTTTTGGCTACTCCCAACTTCTCAAAACCTTCATTGTTGAATGTGACGCTTCAGGATCGTGGATCGGGAGAGCGAGTTCTAATGCAGGAAGGAAGACCAATTGCATTTGAGAGTCACCAATTCAAAGGAAAAGATCTGCTCAAACTTGTCTATGAGAAAGAAATGATGGCTATTCTTCATGTGGTCAAGCAATGGAGGCCCTATCTCATGGGTAGACACTTCAAGGTAAAATCGATCATGATAGTCTCAAATACTTTTTGGAGCAAAGGTTATCATCTGAGGAACAACAAAAGTGGGTAACAAAAATGTTGGGTTATGATTTTGAAATCATATACAAAAAGGGTAAAGAAAATGTAGTAGCTGATGCGTTGTCCAGAAGGGATACATCCGCAGATGCCTTACTATGTGGAATGTCCATGTTGACGGCCGATTGGGTGGATGAAGCAAGATTGGAATGGAATCAAGATAAGGATACACAATCTCTAATATATAATATCAAACAAGGATCTATGACATCTAACAAATTTGAGTGGAAAGGTAATGCCCTATGGTACAAGGATAGGTTATACTTGAGTAAAGATTCGAGTCAAGCATAAGAGTCTTGCAGAGCTACATGCCTCACTTGTTGGAGGACACTGGGTTTTTGAAGACATCATAGAATAAAAAGAGAATTATTTTGGGAAGGACTCAAGGGGATGTACAAAAATTTGTATCAAAGTGTTTAGTGTGCCAACAGAACAAAGGGGAAACAATTAAGACACCAGTGTCTATCAGTAACCCTTACCAATTCCTAACTAGAGATGGGAGGAGGTCTCCATGGATTTCATCACCGGATTACCTTGTTCGAGAGGGTAAGAATTTTATTTTCGTGATTGTGGATAGGCTTACAAAATATGCCCATTTTTGTGCCCTATCACATCCATTTATAGCTAGAAAATACAGATCATGCAACTATTTTTTTGGAGACAATTCAAAGGCTACATGGAACCCCAAAGATAATTGTAAGTGATCGTGATCCTATTTTCACAAGTAATTTTGGACGGAATAATTTTCATGTTTGGGTACTCGGCTAGTCACAGTTCATCTTATCATCCTCAAATTGATGGGAAAACGAGAAGTGGTCAACAAATGCTTAGAGGGGTATTTACGTTGTTTTGTATCGATAAGCAGAAAGGTGGATTAAATGTCTACCACTGGCAGAATGGTGGTATAACACATCTTTTCATACCTCTTCTCAAATGACCCCATTTATAGCATTATATGGTTACCATCCACCTTCTATCACTTCCTCCTTGAGGATGCAAACTAAGGTCAGAGATGTTGAGGAACACATTCAACATCAACAACAAGTTTTGGCTAGTTTGAAGGAGAATTTAACATTAGCATAAAACAGGATGAAACAACAAGCAGATCAACACCGTAGTGAAAGACATTTTGAAATTGGTGACTGGGTTTTTGTACGTCTCTAGCCTTATAAACAGATGTCCCTAAAGCAATGTAAAAAAGGAAAACAAACTTGCTCCTAAATATTATGGCCCTTATCGAGTTTCTGTCACAGCAGAAAATTGGTAGTGTTTCTTATAAACTAGAGTTGCCTCCATCTTCACACATACACCCAAAGATTCCATGTTCGCATGCTCTCGAAGAAGGTTATTGTGACGAAATTTGAAGCCCAGATAGAGTTACCAGAACTTGACGAGGAAGGAAGAATCATTTTGGAGCCAGAGAAGATTCTACAAACACGTACTAAGAGGCTGAGAACTAGAGACATTAAGGAATATTTGATCAAGTGGAAGAATCTGAGCATAGAAGACGCCACCTGGGAGGATGAAGGTTTTCTCAGCAAAGAACATGATCCAGAATTCTTCAACATTGAGGACAATGTTGGTTTGCAAGGGAAGGGCATGCTACACCCTTAACCTATTGCTTGTATTAGGATATGAGTAGCCGACTTGTGGCTTACCATATCATTTTATTATATCATTTATACTTTCTCATGCTTAATAGGTTGGCCTTGGTGATGGCCATAGCATATGAATAGTATATATAGGGGATTATAGGTAGTATTTCATTATCATTTGAGCATTTGAGTCTTATTATTTAGTTTGGAGGTTGCCCCTCGAAGTGGTGAAGTTATTCTAATTGCATATTGAGATCATTATTCTAAAATATTGTGTTATTTGATGTTCTACTGCATTCTTAATTTGAATTATACAAGTAATTTCATTACGAAACGAACATCTAGATCAATAAATTCTCCTTAAAAATAATGGATCTCATTGATTTTATGTTTTGAGCCAAGTGTAGAATTTTTGTTGAATCTAGGTCCTTGTGAACCACTTTCTCTTGTTGTGCCAACCATGTTACCTTCACCTCGCGATAAAGTGGTCTTTGTTAATGCTTCATTTCTTTTACCATGATATCAATTATTTTATCAACCACCTCTAGTGTCACATATTTTAGGTTTAACTATGTGCTTTAGGTTCAACTTTGTGCTCTCCAACCTTCTCACCAACATTTGATGTGTCCAAAAGTGATGGAAAATGTGTGTGAGTGACTCTATATTGAACACTAGATGTAACCCAACGTAGGGTGGTAATTTGAGCTCAAATGCATTTTAGCCTAAGTGTTTTATGATTGTGTATGACCCATATCGCGAGATTTGGGCTTCCCCTTGAGATTATCATTTTGTAGATGCAACCTAATTTTGTCGCCTTGGAATGGATGGGAAACACGATATTGAGCATGGCGTTGCTTATACTTCAAACTAGTCTTCTACACCATTTCATGAACCTATTGTTAAATGCATCAAATTCATTCAATAAAAATTGTTGTGTTATCCATTTCTTATTTGTTGTGCGGTGAATCTTCCTCCACTACAATGCTCATCAATACTACGTTTATGGGGTCTATTGGTTGAATTCCAAGTCATACCTAAGATTTTTCCCATGGAGCCATGAATAGCTCAATGTAGCTATGTTGGACATATGAAAATATATCATCCACGTGCATGAATGTTTTGAATGTATTTATAAAAAGATGCAAAGTCGTGTAGTTTTAAAAATATGTGTGTTCATCAATCTAAGGATGGAATGTGGAAGACTTGTTTACTTTTAAGTCCATCATAGATGATAGTGTAGACCAAAATATCCTTACAAAACATGTAGTTCATATCTAACATAATGCTTTATGATATGCCAAAATGAACCCACACATGTTTGAATAAGAGTTTAGTAGTCGTCTCTTCTAAGATCCTATTTTTGCGGGGTGTTAGAACTACCATATTTGAAACAAGTCGACCAAAAAAACATAATCATGACTTTACCTTGTGTGTGAGGCCTTACATGTAATCCATTGAGATATAATCAATTAAAAGAGGTGTGTGTAAGTGATGCTTTCAATTAGTCAACTTCATGATTCGACAGGGGTGTGTGAGGCATAATTTATCTAGTGACATGATGAAAAACTTAAGGTGACATTAATGTTTTGTAAATCGCCACTATTTTATCCACCGCAAAGTGACTTTCCATTTAGTTCCAATGCGAATACTGATAAGAACCTTGCATATAATAAATCAATAAATTGCAGAAGATAACACAACACAAGATATATGGGGGCCAATATGCCCTAATATGTAATATATTTAGAATAATACCCTTAAGGTAGGGAAACACCATACAATGCTCCTTAAGGAAGGAGTAACTCCACAATCTCCCAAGATGGGAATCCACTTTGAGGGGGACACCTCCAATATACCTCTACCAAGTAGAAGAATCAACTCATACATACATGACCTCCTCATAATGATACTCACATCCTTTAAATAGGATGGGTAACACTTAATCCCCATGTAGGCCAACTCATTACCCAATATAACCAAGGGGATGTGTGCCACATGTCAGCATCTCCATCAACCCATATACATTATAATATCATATCCCAAGGTACATAGCATTGTCTCTCTCTTTGATATTTTTCGTCCCCAAAACATAAGAAGAAGCCATATAATGAGTGTGCTTTAAATTATTGCACACTTGTCATCGTGTTCGATCATCCAACCACCCATATGAATCCTAATGGGTGATGTTGCTCCAAATTTGATTCCATATTCCATTGTGCTCATTTGATTCCATCATGGTCCATATGTGTTCCTCCTCGGCATCCATGTGTATCCATAATAATTATTCCTATGATTCCATTTCATATAATTGTTTCTCCATTGATTATTTTTATAGCCTTGATAATTGCTCCTCCAATTCTTTGTATATCTATATAGATTGTTGCCCTTATGTGTCCTAACATGATAAGAACTTGTATAACCAAAATTATTACTCCTCTAATTCCTTGTATATCCATATAGATTGTTTCCCTTGTGTGTCCTAGCATGCCTCCATGATTTTTTCCTCTCATGATGATGCGGGTGTCAATATGGTTCAACCTTAGTATGCTCAACCTTATCAATCTTTTCCTCCACTTTCTTTTCCTCTTCCAACTTGTTTGCTATTTCTTTTTTCTCTTGAGTAGAGAAACTATTTTTTACTTTTTCATCATGTTCTTCATCCTTTCCTTCTGAGTCATCCTTATTCCCTTCTTCACCACCTTCAAATTCATCTTCATGATCCAATTTTACATTACTTTTTTCCTTGCTAAGTGTGATATCTTGCAATGTAATTTTCTTTCTCTTATACCATAATTTCATGAATTTATTTTACACATTAAGATTAATTGTTCCCAATGTCTCTAACCAAGGATATCCAAGAACAATATCCATACCATCCATATCTAAAGCATAAAAATCTGAATGTAAAACATATTTATCCATAGAGAGCTTTAAATCTTCAAAAACTTGAATATGCTTACCATCCACTTGAGCTACCTTAATATGCTTTGTTTGCACATGTAGATTGTGAGCTACATCCATATTGATGAAGTTATATTTTTGTTGCTAGGGTTTATGGAAACAATTACCTTTTTTCTTTGAACGCACCCTTCAAACTCGAAAATATCAAGCTTCCTTCTTTGGAGATGCACTATCATGTGTATCATCTTCATCATCAACATTTTCTTCTTCTTCTTCTTCTTCTTCTTTAACAAAATTATGTTTCTTTTTTGTTTCCCATCTAGCTAAGAAAATATCCTCCATTTCCTCCCAATCCCAATCCAATAGATCTATATCCAAATAAGAATACCAATGTCACGCTTTCCCACCAAGATGAAGATAAAAACTAACCCATACTAAACATTCTTCAAAATTATTTTCTTAAAATTGTATCCACCATTTTTTTGCATCAATTTCCCCATTACCATAGAAAATTGGTATATCCATGAGGCATAAAAATTAGGGTTTCACAAATTTACTCCTTTGACCAATATTTGACCTAATGATTTTGTCTATCATTCAGCCTCAAATCTAAAACCACAAAGAAGTAACCCTTCTAAAATTTTGAGAGATTTTTGAATATGTAAAATAATCAAAGAAAGGCAAAAATAGTAACTTGTAGGCCAAGTTTCTTAAAAACACAAAAATCTTAATATCTTCTTCAAACAAGATCCAAAATTTGAATTTTTACCATATCTTTCTGATATGGATTCTAAACACTGGTAAAAATTTTAAAAATTAATTCTAAACAATGCGGCTTGTGAAGCAAATTTAGGCGAAACCCTAAAAATGCAATAACTTCAACACAAAAGCTTGAAAATTTATGAAATTTGGACTGTAGCTTTATGAAACCCTTCCACAAATGTGGTAAAAATTGAGAAAATATTCGTAGATGTTTCCAAAATATATCCGAATCACAAAAATTAGGGTTTAGACCCAATTTTTGCCGAAATCGATGCTCTGATACCACTTGATAAGAACCTTGCATATAATAAATCAATAAATTAGAAGATAACACAACACAAGATATATGGGGGAAATATGCCCTAATATGCAATATATTTAGAATAATACCCTTAAGGTAGGGCAACACCATACAATGCTCCTTAAGGAAGGAGTAACTCCACAATCTCCCAAGATGGGAATCCACTTTGAGGGGGACACCTCCAATATACCTCTACCAAGTAGAAGACTCAACTCATACATACATGACCTCCTCATAATGATACTCACATCCTTTAAATAGGATGGGTAACACCTAATCCCAATGTAGGCCGACTCATTACCCAATATAACTAATTCCTATGTGAGCCCATATAACTAAGGGGATGTGTGCCACATGTCAACATCTCCATCAACCCATATACATTATAACATTATATCACATGTGAACCCATACATATAACTAAGGGGATGTGTGCCACATGTCGACATCTCCATCAACCCATATACATTATAATATCATATCCCAAGGTACATAGGAGACACTCCCAAATCATTTTCTAGCGCTTTTTGTGGGAACAAAAAGGTATTCCATGTGGCACATAATCCCCTCGTGCAAATCATATCCAAAAATATGTCTTCCATCTATGAGCTTTTGTTATATGTCAAATAGGTCAAATTCTCTTTCATAACAAAGTGGTGACAATCCAATCTCTAATGTATGTAGAAGTCAAGAATCATTTCCAATGTTTGTAATTGGAATTGAATTCAAAAATTCAATAACTTAGTTGGCACTTATCTTCTTATGTAGAATGTTAAGGTGGGCATATCATAGATAGGTGGGCCATCTTTTATGAAGGCCATTCTCCTTGCACCTTGTCTTGTTTTATGCATGTTGGTGTAAAAATGTTTTTAGCATTTTACTTTCACACTTGATAATCTTCATGTAGTGTGTCTTTATTTGGTTATTGAATTTGTTAGTAACAAGTTATTAACTTTAACAACTTGGTTCGCACAAATGTATTGTTTAAACAAATTTGAGGTTGTTAGATTTCACCTCATTTGTAAAGCCTACTTAATAAGCAATGCTTTGTATGTAAGATAATATGAATAATTTAATAAACTTTTGCTCCTTCCTCCTTCTTACTTGCATTCAACTAAGTTTTTGGTTTCATGCTCCGTATTTCGTGCCTAGATATAGTGCTTTGTCTTCATAATTCATGGATAATAGGTTTATGGTATGTATGTATGATGGTATTGTTTTCCAAAATATAGTGTTTCCACTTCAACATTCTTGTGCAATGAAATAAAAATCTTTATCATATATTGATACATGTCAACTTCACAAATAAGATCTTTCTATGGTATGCAATCGGATGCTCATATTAGGTGAGGATCACACTGAGGAAATACTTTGAGGTATTTGTCTTGATCTCAAATGACTTACAAGTTTAGAAATACAATGAAAAAAAATGAACATAGTTTCTACTTTAGGTGTAAAATGCACCGTGTTGTGCCTTTGTCCATATGAATTTTTCTTTTACTCCTCCTTTTTGTTGCATGGTTTATAAGCCACACAATGTGGAGAACTCAAGCAAGAACCCGTAATAGAATTAACTAATCATAAGAAACTCTAAAATGTTGTGAGAGTCTTTAGGGCCGACCAATCCATAATGACTTAGATCTTCTCTAGGTCCACATGTACATCGTACTTATTGATGATGTAACCTATGAATTAAATATTTTTATACATAAGAAATAATTCTATATGGCACACAGAGATTATATTGATGTAAGGTGTGAATAACCTAAATCACATGTCTTACCAAAGACAAGAATTTCATCCAAGTGGACAATCATGAAATAACATATGAAAGGTCACACAACATCATTTTTCATCTTTATGAATGTCCCTAGAATGTTTTTCAGACCTAAAAATATGACAAACTACTCAAATAACTCATCTTTGGTTTTAAAGGTGGTCTTCCATGCGTCATCTAGCTTAATGGGCACTTGGTGATACTATGAATTTATATCAATCTTGGTGGAAATTTTAGCTCCTTGTATATCTATTCTAGAAGGTCATCAATATATGGAAGAAGATACTAGTTATTGACAATGATCTTGTTCAAGGCATAATAGTCAATACACATCTGCCACATTTCATCCTCCCGTAATACCCTCACAATGAAATATTATTCCCTTGTTTTTTATCGGTAAATGATTTTGATTGGAGCTATGAACGTGTAATATATTAATATCAAATAAATAAGTAGATCAATATCCTATACCACATGACATTGGAAAATATATCATCAAAATAAAGTGGAAGTTATATAATATGAAAACCCAAATTTGCAACCTCAATAATGAATTTGAAAGGTAATCCACCCCCTCCTTACCATCAAAACTTACAAGCCTTCAACCCCAACCCTCTACAACATAGGTCCTCACAAAACAAAAGCTAAAATCCTTGCAATCTAGAATCATGATCATGGTCCAACTCCTCAAAATTCTAAAGAAATCATTCACAATAACAACTAATCATCTTTAGCAAAAACATCTAGTACATGAAAAATTAAAGCATCCACTACCTTGGCCACAGATCATCTAGAAATATTGTTCCCTTATTGATCCCAACTAGATCATCATTTTTTGTTAGTTTTTGTGATTGCTTAGGACAATGTTTTTGGGTGTAATGTCTTTACGTGACTGTGGCTTGTGGTGAAGTTCATCATTTCAATCTTTCTTAAAGAAGGTGTTCAAGTTGGGTGTTTATGGGCATACAATGGAGTTTTGGGTCTTTTTATTAAATTTGTTTCCTTTTTTCATCGGTTCACATGGAGTCATTGGATAAAATAATAGAGTTATAAATCAATGTGGTATGTGAAAATAGTTCCCTTCAATATTGTGTCTTGTGATATATTTCATACATACATATACACATACATATACATATACATACACATATACATATACATATACATACACACATACACATACACATACACATATGTATACGTATACATATACATATACATATACATATCTATGTCTCTCATATTTTCACCTTGTCACATAATTAAGAACTTTCAACTTTTAATATACGCGACTAGGTAGCACATCACTTTGTATGTCATTCTCAATTACATTGAATGAAGTGAAGCTAAGACTAAAATCTCAAAGTTTTTAATCAACTAATGGTCCACAAAATCATTTTCTATATTTAATTTGCCAAGAAAAGTGCAAGTTAAAATTTCTAACATTGTACAGTTTAAAAAGTCAAATAAATATGATTTTTAACTTGCAACAAGGTCAGTACCTTAATTCCAAGATTAAAAAATGATTACATAAGTCCTTTGCTTGGTAAGAACTAATAAGAAAGTATACGATAACCATAAAAATGTTAGTTGTTTTTAATTGTAAATATCATTTTGTCATGACACATTAACATTATATTTGTTTTATTGACTTTTATGTCATGTAACCATTTTATTGCATCCAACCACGTGAAGATTGTTATAAGATATTAATTTTTATATCCAATAACTACTTTCTTAAATATATTTTTACATTTTTTTAGTTAAAAATTGTGACTTTAAAAGAGTGAACATCAAATATTTACAAACGTAATAAAATACACTTGTGTGATTGGTTAAAACTTATTGTAATATTAAAGCATGCAACAATACTAGGGAGAGGACCTATAACGTGCACCTAACTTTAGGGGCACGCAAGTATATGTAGGTATGTCGGTTGCGTAAAAAAATTATAGTATCGTGTAGCGTATGATCGTGCCATATTGACATTTTCGTTTCACGTGTTAATTTGGAGAGAGAAATAGTTTTGAATTGATTTAATATGAAGAAAATCAATATAAAGCATTTGAAAGAGGGACCAATGACCGAGCACCCTATGTGTCACATTCTCATTAACTCTTAAAAAGTGTAATTAACCAAAAATTGAACAACTATTGGTGCTTTTGTTAACAACCTATGGTGAAAAGAGATGTACATGTTTTGGTACCCGCTCGGTTATAGGGTCCTCTCCCCTAATAAGAACAACAATGCTTTCTTGCTAAGTACCGCCACAACAAAAATTACAATGTGCAAGCAGGAGTATGTTAAAAAAGGTGAATTGATTGGAATGGACACTTGTTGCTTATGTTTAGTGAAAATGTCACTGAATCACAAGTGTCTAATATCATGACATCAATTTAAGAGTTAAAATGTATTTGCATCAAATGATATATACAGATTTGTTAATACAAAATATATGTTAATAAATTATACAGGTGTTTGATCACTTGCTGAAATCACTGTTGAATTTATCTTTATGGAAATCCGTAATTTGCATATAACATGATAAGGACACACACAAACTTTAATGGTGGAAATATATTTGGTTAGATAGCGTGAAAATGTTTGGGTAGGTCCTACATGGTATTTTTAGTTAGTTGCAAGTTCCAAGCTTTAAAGGATCCTTCTAATCTTCAAGCTCAAAAAATTGGTTGAAGAAGCGATAAGGCATACAAAAGGAAACCACAGACAATAATAAGTTAAGGGAAAAGAAAAACAGAGCATCTCAAGGAGATTATAGGGTGATATCTTTCCAAACCACATTTACACAGGTGATTAGACTGGAGATGTGAGGTGTATTCATTAATAATTCAGGAGGATTTGGGCCTTGAATTACTTGTGGTATAAGGGCGATAATCCATGCCACATATCGTCTTCACCAGCTTCAGTGCCATCCCAAACCAGTGTTAAAGACATATACATGAAAAATAAATTATACAGGTAGAATTTTACCAAGATTACCTGGTATTACAGGGAAAGTGTGTGTATAATCCTACATGGGTTTTTAAAAAATAGATATTGATTTCTACTGAGCATCACTGCTTAACGGTGGAAGCCTCACTTTATAATTTCCTGGACATTGAAAAAAACAAGAATCGAACTAGCCCTTTTGCAACCAATTAGGTCGGTAGTCCCGAGACACTAATCAACCCAGGGAAAATTAAATTATAAATTCAATCACACAATGAATTCCCCACATTTTTCAAGCTTTTACATGACCTTTGGACTGGAGCAGGTCCACGGTTCTCATCAACAACTTGTTCAGCTTGGTCAAATCCATCTTCACGTTCTGCATATCCACATAAATTTTGGTATTTCTACCCACACATTTTCTTGATAGAATACGAATAGCTGATTCACACATGATAAATACCCGAACACATGACTATTATTAGCAGTGAAATGTGCTCGTTAGTTATTCATATGTTTTCAAATTTTACAAAAGAAAAAATCCTATTAATCGCTTGTTGTGCGCATGCGTATGATTTTTCACTCAATTATTATCAAATTGAGTGAGATGCATGGAAAGCGCACAAATATGTGTTCTCGCATTCTGGCAGATGCTTCCTGAATCTGATAAACAACTAGTGGCAGGGGAAATCGCAGAGTTTCTTTACTTCCAAGATGGTAGATTAGTTGTGTTTGTCTCACTGGGTCCCGCCGTCCCTCTCCAGCAGAGCAGAGAGAGAGCTTGCTATGGGCCTCCATGCAGACATCCATTCTTGTGGGTGTCAAAAGCGTGGAGCCAAACCCACAAGTTACGAGTTTCTTAGGCGAAGATTTCGTTAAACATAAATTGTCAATTTGCCAACAATGATGTGTTTATTTATTTACAATTAATGATATGACATCATCTATTTCTTGGAATTGCCAAGTCTGCAATAACATTTTAATTTAAAGGCCAATCAGATTAAAGATAAATATATTTTTATATTCATTTTGTTAAAAATTATGCAGGTTTAATAATATTTACTAATGTAAAAATTGTATTTTTTTAATGAAAGTCTCGGATTTGTTGGAAAGTACATTTAATAATAATTGGTTAACCAAAATTGAAACCCCGCAAGATTAATAATAAGAGAAAAAGGGAAATGTAATGTAATGTTTTTTTATGGGGGTCAAGGAAAGAAGCATGATTAAC